>NDXB01012329.1:0-37989 GCA_002631895.1 Agapornis roseicollis | reverse complement strand
AAACAGAACTTTAACCCATTTTTCCCTCTTTTTTTTTTTTTTTTTTAATGTTTTAGCCATTTCAAGTACCTTCCTTTTCAAATTATAATCACCCAGAATAGAGTTAAGGTCACTGGAAGGCTGGCAGTGTTAAATACTCAATAGGAAATGAAACGGCACATAGCCATGAAACAGCAAAAATCTGACAATGTAGAAGTTTCTGATAATGGTGTTTGAGGAAGGAAGCTTCCTGATAAAATGAGCTGAGTTGCGCTTTGGATTTTAGTTTGTTTTGCTCTTTGTTAGTAAGGCTCTGCAACTGATAGCAGAAATCAAGATATTTAAATATGATTTGACTAATTTACTTACTGGCTTGATGTCCTTAATGTGTGATCTTTGTGTTTATAATGTATCCCTATGGGGAAACTGCCTGAAGCAGCTCATGTGGAGCTTAAATTAAGAACATGTAGAAGAACCCTTTGTTTTTACTGATGAAGTCTCTTCTGACTTAAAAGCTTATGCTTTAATATTCTGGTTAATTTACTTAAGGGTTGACTTAGGAAAATGCCTAATACTTGGTGTCTTTCAAAGTACTCAAATACTAATCTAAAAAAATTGAAGAATTTGATAGCCATTTTACATTTCATTGTATTGTTACATATCTGTGAGCTCAGAGTTGAATATTTTTTCTACCCTTTTCACTATCTAACTAATCAGAAGTTTATTTTTAACATTGAGAATTCTGTGAAGAAGCATATGAGATATGTTTCCCTGTGCTCTTTTTTAGTGAACTGACAAAACCAGTGGAGATTTCTGGGGAAGGTGGACCCTTGGGAATACATGTAGTACCCTTTTTTTCATCATTGAGTGGAAGGTAAGGATTTTCTGTATTGCTTAGAAGTATCTTAATGAAAGGATTTTAGCTGTAGTTCTCTTAAAATACCTATGACTTAAGCATAAGGAAAATAAATGGTCAAATGAAAACTCATCTGTGACACACCAAAGTATTTTCTAGTCTAAGTTACGTATAAGACAATACCTGCCCATATGTTCCTGTATGTCATTTTAATTGCCTCTGGTTTTATTCTCTGAATGGTAAACTAGTCTCTATTGAACAATGTAATACTAAAGGTGGAGGCCTTGGGGGTTAGTTGTTTATTCTGGTGTCAGATTGGTTTTGTGGGTGTGGGGTTTGAGTTTAGTTGTGGAGGGGGTGTTTCAGGGCAGAGGGAGGGGTTAGTTTCCTTTTTATTGTTTGTTCCCATCCCCAGTTGAATTTCTCTGCATAGGCCCTTCCTTAGTGACATATCAGACAAGAAAAATAAAAAAACCCTTTTCTTGTCTGGTCGTGCCTTATATTTTTCAAGCCACCCTTCAGATCTGGTTGTATAGAATTTATAAAATGTGCACTATACCATGAACTTTTCTTTGTCACAATACAATTACTTTAATTATAAATGATTTAACATAGTCTGTTGAGATCACAAAAGCCTATTATAGCAGCATGCTCTTATTGATGCACTGTAGTTAAGACAGTGTCAGCGTTTTCATTCTAACTGTTTTTCAAGCTAGGTAACTCAGATGTTAAAATATAAAAAATTCTAGGCTGAAATTTGACATGCAGAGCCTTAACCAGAGAGTTAATTTGACACTGGCTGCCCTGAATAAGAGATGGGAAATTGCTAGAGCCATAAATGACACTACCTGATAGCAAAATGGCTGCCTGTAACACAAAGACAATTATTGCAAAAGAAAAATTTCCTCATTCTTAAGTCTTTCTTTACTTGTCAACTTTCACGTAGGACAGAGAATGTGAAAGACTAAATTGCCTTGGAAAAGGTCTGTGTGTGTAAATGTTTTCTTGGCAAGACCTGAGTTTGTAAGTAGAACCAAATTCATTCACAAAGTTTTTGTTACCAGAAGGGAAAATGGACATCCACCTGCTGCCTGTAAAAGTGTTATCACAGCCTGAAGAAGAAAGCTGGTCTTCAGTGGGAACTATAGGAAGTCTGAATTGTGTCCTTGGCTGTGCAGTCTGCTCCTTTGTCTTGAAAGGCACTTGTGTGTGTTACCCCTTCATGAAATGCAGGCAATAGATCTTTGTTATCGGTATGCCATAAAGGTTGTAGGGTTTACACTGTTACTTCAAGATCATTAGGTAAAAATGTGGTGAAATTGCAAGCTATTACAATTGGTAATTATTGTGACTGTAATACAGTTCTGTACTGATGTGTCAGTTAGGTACAGCTTCTAAAGACCTCCATAAAGAAAAAATGCAGTTCCTTGGTCTACATTGCATGCGTGATAATCTGTCCTTGTTTGCAAATGCTTTTGGGGATCCCCTGGAGCAAAGGGGTTTTTGACAGGTGGACTACTGGTTTAGACAGTTGTCTTGAAATTTTAATGACCCTTGGCAGTAGTGTACCGATATCTTTATAAAAGCACTAGAGTAACTTAAATCGCTTGTCCCTCTTATTTAATCAAGCTTGAAACTAGTTTATAAATTTTAATGCATCATAACAGGAGAAAGTACAGATGAGCATCTTTTATTTCTGTTAATCACAAGATACAGTTTATGGGGGCACGCTGGCCATGGCTAACTTGGTCTGGTATTTCAGTTGCTGAATTATCTTCTAACAAGGTATTGCTGGCTTTAGCACAGTGCTGCTGCAGAGCAAGCTTTTTCTAGAGGTCATTAAAACATTGTATTAATTGAGAAAATCTTAGTTTCTGCAGGAACTACAAAACTAATGGAAATAATTTCTCCCCTTTCTTTTGCACTTAGATACCATTAAAAAGAGAAATTAAAATTTAATGGTGTATTAAAATAATGCTAAAATTAAGTCTGTGGGAAAAAGTAATGGAGTAATGAATTTAAGCTGCCACAGCACATGTAACTTAAGCCACTTGCACACACGAGTTTCAGATAAGTGGACAATCCTATTGCAGTATATGGATGCAGTATCTAAGTACCAGAGGATTAGTGAGCATCTGACTTAATTTGTAGTTTCTTTTATTTCTCTACTTTTATTGGTTTACATCTTAACATGATTATTTTTTATTAGTTCTATAGTAAATATATAATATTTATAGTATTAGTATAGTATTTACAGTATATAGCGTATATAGTATTAGTTCTATAATAGTTTTATTATATATTTTATTAGGGTTTTGGTGGCTCATTGTCATCAGTAGGGCTGTGTCCCCTTACCACCACTGCCCCTTTGAATCCTTGAGTGAATGGTAACTCTGGTTGCAAGAGAATCTTTGTGTGATTGCATCTTTTTATTGTGTTAGATGCTTTGGCGAAGTAATAGTCAATAGGAACAAAGTTTTTACTTAAAGTACATTGATATGATATAAATTTTTAAATCTTCATCCAGTAAATCTAAAATCAGGTGCACAGCGAATATAATAGCATTGTTTGAAATAGTTAATGGCATGCTGTGAATCTGTTGAATAGACTTAAATATGAGGGGCAGTCATGAATCTGAGAAAAAAAATACAAGACTTCCATTTTGTGGTTGCAATGCTGGCATGTTGGAAATTGCATATTAATATTTTATGGAGTACACCCAGTAGAAAATGGTCTCTAAAGGTCATCTGCCTTCAATGCTGATGTGGTATGGAAATTTAGTGGGTAAAACTGATTATAAAAGTCCTTAACAAACATGCAGTTGTCAGGTATTTTGGACATTATGCTGATATCAATGGATAAATCTATGTTGAATTGTAGTCTGCAGTCCAGAGATGCTCTAGGTAGGACAGAAATAGCCTACTGTTCCCGGCAGTTAGCCACACTGGAATTTTGCACCACCCATACATGTTTTCTTTCCACATTATCAGTAGTTTCTATGCTGCACCTCAGCTTTTAAATTGAAAGTAACCTGGTACACAAACAACATAGATTTTGATGTTCTGCTGCTCTCCTGCGCCATGAATAAGTATTATTGCTGTCATGTATGAAACAAGGGACTTTGGCAACTAAAAAGTTTCATTTGTAGAAATAGTATTTGGTTTTGTTGTTTGTTTTTTTTTTTTTCTAATGCCCATTCAGGTTACTGTAGTTGAGTTAGAAAATTACTTTTTATCCGTTTGTGCTTTTCTTTGAAGCATTTTAATCTTTCTTAGTCGCAGAACAATATTGCTTAAACTACATTCAAATTTTTAACTGGATAGGGAGATCTAGGTGTTTTCCTCTGTTTCTCCAAATATGACTTATGGGACTGTGGTTCTCCAAGTTCTAGCAAGCAGCATAGCATTAGTGGCCTGCAATTTTTCTTGGTGTTTCTTGAAACCCCCTGCCTTTTAGATAAAGAGCAAGCTGGAAATCATTTCCCTAGGCTAAGCCCTTCATAGTGGTCTTCTCTATCTCATCTGGTACAGAGTAGAGATTAAGATCTATTTTTAGTTGCTACAGATTCATATCATCAGAATAAGGATAGGTTTCACTTTTTTTATTTTTTGTCTTTTAGGATGCTGGGACTCTTCATCCGTGGTATTGAAGAAAACAGCAGATCCAGGCGTGATGGTCTGTTCCATGAAAATGAATGCATTGTGAAGATTAACCATGTGGACCTTACAGATAAAACCTTTGCACAGTAAGTGCTAGTTTGCGGATACTTTTAACTAGCCAGGATTTTATACAGTGCTGTGTTTATTAAGTGATTCATGCAAAGAGTTTAGTATTTATTTCAGATAAAATGCCTGTAAAATTGATACCTGGCAGAGACTTTGTAATTTTCTTTCTGAAACCTTCAAATAATGTGAAATCTGAGGAGAGGAATCTACTTGGAGTCTTAGTGAACTTGCTGTGCTTACTTAATTTAAATAGCTTGAAATTCCTAATAGTTATCTTCACTTTCTAATTCTTCTGTTATCTCTTTCCATTTTTTTTGTAATTTTTTCCCCATAAAGCTTTCAGAATGAGTCAGCATTGCAGCATGGGTTTTATGAGCTTTTGCAAATGAAATAAGATCTATTTTGGAGGGTTTTTTTTGGTGCTGCAGCTTTTTGAGCATTTAATTTTTTAAAAGTACAACTACTGTCAAACTGTGCTTAGTTGAGCTAAAGGGGAAGTCTCGCCTCTTCTGACTTTTATTACAAATCTGTTGACATTTATTCTCTATCTCAAATGAAGTAACAGGTTGTTTTGATAGGCTGTGAATTAATGTGGCATTGTTGCACAAAAGAATAGCCTCTCAAATTTCACAGATATTTACTGTAGTAATTAAACAGTAATTTGTTTTTACTTTTAATCCATATGTTTAGACAGCTGAGTGATTGTTTATAATATAACAAAAATCTATTGAGATGTCAAGGGAGTTGAAGCTTAACTTTCTAAACAGTTCAAGGTTTCTAGACTAAAATCCAATAAGTAATTTCACTGTTAGGGATAAATATTTGCAAAACAGGCTTTCATAAAACCAGCATAGTTCCGTAGTGTGGGTATTTACCTTGGTTTTAAGGCTGTGCTTTTTGCTGCTTAACAGCTTTTTAAGTTACTGCTTTCTGCGTATTTGGTGGTAAACGTATTCTGCTACGATACAGTACATGTCATCCCCTTCTGCCCATGGAAGTTCCTACATGAGATACCAACTTTATCAGAATATAAATGTTAGTATCATGTTAAAATGTTTGTTGCCTCACCTGTGCAGTTTTGTTATGAAGTTGTAGCCTTCTAAAGTGAGATTTTGCCTCTCTTTTCAGAATTGTATGTAATCTTTTCTTTATAAATTGTGGTCTCCTTTGTGTTCTCTTCAGAATGTATCTAGCTCTCCCATGGGCTTTACGCCCATGGAAATATATGTGGAGTCCACTCCACATATTTTTCTATGAGGTTACTAGGTTTTGGAACAGTTAGAAGTACTGCAGTAAATTTTCCAGTTCTCCATCAGGCATTTCTTTCAAAATGAGAAATGCAGGACACTTAGTTTTCTCCAAGTTGTAAAGTTTTGGGAGTTGGAAAAGATATTTACAAAGACAGTTGCTAGTTTAGAGAGGCCAGTCTTGTTAGGCAGTCTGTGATGGGGAGAGCGAGAGAAGGAATTAAAAGGTGATTCAGAGCAGAATGTAATCTAATTGGTCTAAATCACCTTATGTTACCGTTACAAGTAGTGGTTGCGGTGGTGTTAGATCTGAGAAGAAAAACTGTGGGCAGTGAGGACTCCACATTGTTTAGGGGCTGGGAGGAGTATTTTGGACAAGCTTTAGCCTGGTCCCATGTGCTGTAACATTGTTCTGCTGAATTGCCTTCCCAGAACAGCCTTCTGGCATCATCCGTTTTCCCTGGCTGTTGAGAATGGCTAAGAATGCAGCTTTCCAGGTTGAAACTCCTAATGGATACGTCTTTTAGTTTTCATCTGGCATGACATAGCTGTACTAACCTGACAGAAGTCCAAGTCACAAAAATGCAGTAATTGTAATGGATGTGACGAGTATTGTCCCAATGATTGTTGACCCAGAAGCAGTCATCAGATTCTCCTTTGAGTGGAAAATCTGTTTGCTAGTTTCAAATTGACATTTCATCGTAACCCTTGTAAAAGCTGTTTTAACACTTAACAGAGACTGTTACATACTGTCTCTTTCTGTTTTCAGCAGAGACTTTCTAGTATTGCTCCTGATGGTTGCTGCTTCTGCAACTGTAATAGCAGCCTACTTTCTGTATTCCCATGTTTATAATAGTTTTATTTATTGGGACTCTTGGTCTGCTTTTGCATTTGCTGTTAATCCATTCAATTACATTCTGTTGTGTTGCAGAGTTTCTAGCACTTCTTTTAATTGACTCCCTTACTTCTTTTAAAGTATGCATTTGGGGTCTCAAGAAATGTAAATTTCTCCATACATTATTTTTTCTCTTTGAAGTGCAGCCAGTTATTTTGCCCCTCAAGAGCTTTCCCACAGGATGTCTGGCGTTATTTACACTATTTTTTATTTGAAGATCGTCTTATATTTTCTCTTTCATATATTTAAAATATTCATCTCTTGAAACTGAGTTATTAAATTACCTTGCAACGTATGACCAAATGGCTACTTGCAAGGATGAAGATGGGGTGTGAAAGAAATCCAGTTATGACTTTACATCCTTATGCTGGAAGCATGTCATGGTTACTACTATCAGAGTAAGGTCTGTCCTTGGAAACACTCACAGGCCACAGATGAGAGTGTAACCTATAACCTCTGAGGGACGGTGCTGTTTACAGATCTGAAACATAATCTTTGAGGGTGATGCTGAAAGAATACATTCCTTACAGCACTTTCTGTGCTACCTTTCTTTTCTGAGTTTGAGGTTTCTCTTGTGGAAGCTTCTTGTCAGTTAATTATTCTGACTGTTGGTGCCCATACACTCAGTGTAGACAAGATGGTACTTTCCCACAGCAGTAACCATTGGGACTGCCCCTTCAGTATCTTCATGCTGCAAAAAACCCTCTTGAAACAAACCCTTCCTTCCACTGTGTATAGCTGCAAGGTGGAAGTACCATGTGGCTTTGTTCACCTGGAAAAGCAATAGGTGTGTATTCAAGATGTTAACGTTTCCAGTGGCTTCCTTTCTGTATCAGTGTAAAAACCTGTTTATTTTGGAAGTACATTCAAGATTAACTCCTGTTGCATAACTGAGTGTAGATCTATAGTGAAGAGTTCAGTAAAATACTGACTTTGAGTGACAGACATGCTGGAGAAAGGTGGGAGAAATGTAAATTGTTTTCAAAAGGGCACCATGATTTATTTAAAAAATAATGTGACCGCTACTTCCCCTCTTGACCTAGTTTTGCTAAGTAGGAGTTCTTGATTTTTCATTCTCAAAATGTGCTTCAGCTACTACTTCTGTTTGTACTTGAGTTGTCTTATGCAATATGGAAGAAAATCAGTGCACTTCATCAGAAGGTGGGAGAGGAAAGTATAGAGAGAGAGAGAGAAGCCTCCTTTGTTCCTTTAGAATCCAGGGATTATAAAATGTCTTGATTTTCCAAATCTATTGGTTACTCAAAATCCAGGGAAATCTTTCTACAGTTGCTTTGGCCAACGTGTCTTAATTGCCTTGAAATGCATGGGAACCTGAAGTCTGTATTGTTACCATGTCACCAGTTCAAGGGGACTAGTTTCATTAAATGCTCTGACACAGTTTCTGATGTTGCAATTGAGCACACCTGTAAAGGCATTTATTAAGTCTGTATACCCACCTTAGGAAGAGGTTACTGCTTGGAAGATGGGAGTAATATTTGCCTGTTTATTTATCTGTTTATGTAGAACCACACTAACTGTTGCACCTTTTGGGTCACCAGGTTTTTTTTTTTTTTATGATATTTATATATCCCATACCATCATCCTTTTGTATTGCAACATTTGCAGTCACAATATTTCTTCTGAAATATATCCCATATATCATAGAATCATAGAATAGTTAGGGTTGGAAAGGACCTTACGATCATCTAGTTCCAACCGCACTGCCATGGGCAGGGACACCTCACACTAAACCATGTCACCCAAGGCTTCATCCAACCTGGCCTTGAACACTGGATGGAGCCTGTAGCACTTCTTTGGGCAACCTGTTCCAGTGCCTCACCACCCTCACAGTAAAGAACTTCTCCCTTATATCTAATCTGAACTTCCCCTGTTTAAGTTTAAACCCATCANGCCAGGGATGGAGCACTCACAACCTCCCTGGGCAACCCATTCCAGTGCCTCACCACCCTAACAGGAAAGAATTTCTTCCTTAGATCCAATCTAAACCTCTCCTGTTTAAGTTTGAACCTGTTACCCCTTGTCCTGTCACTACAGTCCCTAATGAAGAGTCCCTCCCCAGCATCCCTATAGGCCCCCTTCAGATACTGGAAGGTTGCTATGAGGTCTCCACGCAGCCTTCTCTTCTCCAGGCTGAACAGCCCCAACTTTCCCAGCCTGTCTTCTCATACCCTCATCTTTTTTTTATTGCTGTAGAATCAGCCAGTAGCTGCATTAGGTGAAAATGAAAAGATGAAGGAATCTGAGGGGCAGTTAGGCTGTAGTTAGAGTAAGTGGAGTCTTGAGCTTGCTAGGAGTAGTTGTATCCACCAGAGTAGTTGGTCCTAAGTGCTCAGTGTGTTTCTATGCCAACAAGAAAATATGTAACAAACACTTGAAAAAAGTAGCAACCTGTGACTTCAGGAGTCTTTTGTTGAGCTTTTGCCATCAGAACTTCCATTCCTGGTGTTCTGCCTGAACAATTGTGTTCATTAATTTACTCTGCCTGATGTCAGGAATTCTGACAGATGTGCTGTTCCTACTTGAAAAGTAAAGGAGTTTAGAAATAACTTCAAACTCTGCCCAAATTTTCCAGTTTGTGATGTGAATTTTCATACCTTTCATTTAAAGGGCTCAGGACATCTTCCGTCAGGCAATGAAATTTCCAAGTGTCATCTTGGAAATCCTTCCTCCATATAATCAAGAACAATATGAGAAGTCTGCTATTGCTCCTCTTTGTTTTCTGGATAATGAAGAAGGAGTTGCAAAAACAAAGATTCCACCTCCTGTTCATCCAAAACCTACTCTGAAGACAATTAATCTTTCTGGAGCAAGCAGCTTTGAGGCAGGTGTACAGGCAACGCTACAACAAGCTAAGAGCCCCAACCTTCCACGTCTGGGTAGAAAGTTGTCTTCTCCCTCCCTGTCTCCCCTTATGGGCTTTGGCAATAAAAAAAATGCGAAGAAAATAAAGATTGACCTGAAAAAAGGTAAGATTTTGGAGATGATATGCTTAATTCTGTATCATGTTCTCTATAGTGAGGTTTTATATATATATATGATTTAACTATTATATATATGATTTAACTAAACTAGTGACATTAGAAATATAAGCAATATAGAAATATAAGCTTTTTCAGTTGAAAAGTTCCAAACTGTCCAAAAGGTAGAGATCTGTTAACAGTGAAGTTCTCACCAGTCAGCTTTCTGATAAATTTTGGGTGCATGTTCACGAGAACTGTTGATTTTAGAATGTCTGATACTGATGATGTGGAAGGTATTTTATTAGCAACATGCAGTATTAAGAGATCTTTAGACTTTTCATAAGTACAGAATTAAAATGTGAACTGTCTGCTGATGACGTTATTTTTCTTCTTATCTGCTGATTGACCACAGCAGTGTTATAACATGCTTTTAAAGATCTGTTTAAAAATACATTCTTCTCTGTTTCATGTTATCCAAGGAGCTGACCACAGATTTACCTGTCTTCCTGCACTTTCTTCCCATCTGTATTTATTCAGCTGTCAGCAGGCTGAATTTTACGCTTATGTCTTTAATTGCTGCTCAGTGCAGATGTCTTCTTTTGCATGGAGTAACAAGTTTATGCACATGTAGTAAAATGTGCTCAAGCAGATCCCAATTAGCATTTATATTTTCTGTTTAATTTCTGTCTCTGATTTGGCTGAGACTTAAATTTGATGTCAGAAGTGGCCCTTTTAAAAACTGTCTGTAACTTTATTCTTTTAACATGTAATGAATGTAATCAAGCTGTCACTTCTTAATTTTTTGTTATTTCTTAACTTAAATCACTCAATTTTACTTCTGAACTCTTCAGCTTTGTGTTAAGAAAACCTGCTGCAGTATTTTCCTTATTTTAGGTGTAATGCTTTTGATTTTGTAACAGTAATTTATATTTTTAGAAATAAAAGGAATGAGATACTGAGATGGTATCTCTGAAGGCAACTACAATGGGTAGCAATCCTGCTCAATATAAAAAAGATTTTTATGAGCCCTGCTGTTCCTGGGTGATTTTGGTAGCTTATAGGCAGTACCTGCTAATATTGATTTTTACTCCCTAATTATTTGTTAACACATTTATCTATGAATGCTTGAGGTTGTTTATTTCCAAGCAGCAAACAACTCCACTTAATGGAAGCTCTGAAACACTACTTTGTCCTTGCTTAACAGCATGTTTTCAGAAGTTTTCACTTTCGAATCATGTGACATTTTCCACTTCTCACCAAAGTTTAGTAAAACCTGCTAAATTATATGGATGCTCATAAATAAACAATTCTGATTGCTCTGATTTATTTCAAAAACTTGACATCAATGTGAAGGCTGATACTAAAACCACCTAGAGAAAATGTAAACACTTTAAAATGAAAGTTCTCACTTGTTTTGTACTATTGTGGAGTATCCAAAAGTATCTGGGTTTGTAGCTGTTGCAGGAGGGTTTGGGCGAGTGTTCTGACATCTATAGAATTGTGCAGACATGCAGAAAAACTTGTGTTTACAGCTTTTTGTTTGCTTTCTAAGAGCTAACCTGAATGCGTGCCTGTAACATGCTCTGACATTGTTGACTTATTTTTAATAATCATCATTTTCTTGTTGAATTTTATATTGGGAGTTTTTTATCTGACTTTCTAGGTCCAGAAGGACTTGGTTTCACTGTGGTTACCAGAGACTCTTCAGTGCATGGTCCTGGTCCGATTTTTGTGAAGAATATTTTGCCAAAAGGTGCAGCAGTAAAAGATGGTCGTTTGCAGTCAGGAGACAGAATCCTAGAGGTTAGGATAAACATCCCTTGTATTTGCATTGCTGAGTATCTATTGCTGGTTTGGGCATAAATGTTTTATTTCCTTATACATGCTACTGATGTATGGAATTACAATTCTTGACCTTGCCTTAAAAAAGAAGTCTCATGGCTTTTGTATTGTTTGTCAACAGGTATTTGACACTGTGATTTGGAAAAAGGTGCTTTTCACAAGGACCCGTGCCTGTTTGAATAGGGGGAAATTAATAACATCATGGTTCTTAAAGCAGATAAATGTATCAGTTTAGAAACAAAACATGGTCTTCAGTTATGCTGAGAAATCTCAGATTAATTTCAAGGTGGCTAAGCATTCATCTGAAGGCAGTTTTACTCAAATCTGTCTGTCTGTTTAAAATCTTTAGATACTTTGTGACTTACAGTCTCATCTAATGGCTTGTTCTACTTACTAACCTCAAAAAGCTGTAGAAGTAAACAGTTTTAATACTTAGGTCTTGTTTCTGTACTTTTCATCTTCAAAGCGCTTTACAAACTAATTAAGCCTCACAAACCCCCTGCAAGGGGGGTTAGTACTACAGAGCTGCTCTAACAGATGATGAAAATGAGGGAGAAAGGTTAAGTGATTTGTGCAGGGCCAGAGGGAGAGACAGTGTGGGAGCTGTTGCTAATTCTTCTTTGCTCTCAGTCCCTGGATGACGCCTACGTTAGGTGAGGGGCACATGATGAAAGACATTCATACAGATATGACATCCTCTGTTCTTTTGTGTCTGGCAGGTGAATGGACAAGACATCACTGGCAGGACCCAAGAAGAGCTTGTGGCGATGCTGAGGAGCACAAAGCAAGGGGAAACTGTGTGTCTATTGGTGGCTCGTCAGGAGGAAGCCTTTCTACCTCGTGAGCTGGTAAATTTGTCATTTTTTTCCTGAAACAATGACATGTTTTAAAACTAGACCAACAAATAGAAATCAACTGTTGTTGACTAAGCAAAGGATAGCTGGTTATCCAGCTAGTTATCTAGCAAAGGATAACTGCGTAAGGCTTGCATTTGAGAAGTATTTACACTTACTTTTGATTTTGATGGATATTTAATTTGATCTACTTTAGATGCATTTCCATGCAGTCTGATTTTTCATCCCAAAAATGACATCATAAGCATAACTCATAGGTGAATTGTAAACTAATTTTGTAACTGTGAGGTCAAGCATGACTGAAAATGGATAATTCTCTTTCAAAAGACTTTAAACCCAAAATCAAACAAACTTTAAACCAGAAGTTTAAAGGGCATGTAATAACTTCTTGCAGCTTATCAGTAACAAACTAGTGAAGGTGGCTGCCCCCAGGAGATGCATGTTCTGAGACAGTTGCCAAGCTGCAGGAGCATGAGGAATAGAATTCCATTGCATTCCTTACAAATTTTGGAAGCAAGCTTTTACTTGGCCGCTAGTCTTTGACTTATAGGCTCTTGTATGTCCAATTTTGGTCTATCTCAAGTGTTTAATTTTTACTTCTTTTTTTAACACTGTCATGAAACTGTTCTCTTTTCTCTCACATATACAGAGGGAGTACTACATCAGTATAAGAGTACTATCTGATATATACGTGTTTCCTCTCAAAGAAGGTCATCTCTTTGGTTGCCTCTTCCTTATCTTGATTGATGGCTATACTTGACCTTTCATTAAGCAGTTCTCAGGATAAGGGAAGGACAGCATTTCCTGCTTTTGTCTCGCTTTATCTCCTTTAAAGGACACAAACCGCCTTTGTCCTTCTCTTAAGATGCCATCTTCTTGCCTTTCCTTTTGCTTTAGACCGTTAGCAGGCTCTTCTACAGAAATCCTCTATTATCTTTCCTCACAAACATTGCTGACAGTTTTCCTCTTTTTCTTTGTTGGCAGTTGGAACTTGTTGAGGTAAGGGTGTCTGTTGCCTATGGCAGGATAAGAAGCTGATAGGGAGTTCAGATTCAGTCATGTGAGCCTTTCCTCTTGTGCCACTGGTGCCCACTTTTTCCTGTAGTACAGCAATTCTGAAGTGTCCTGACAAAACTGGTTTTGTTTTCGTTTTCCTTTTTTATGATGGCAGATTACGTTCTGCCCTTTAATTGAGCATTTGTTGTCAGATTCCAAAGCAGCAAAGCTGGTCATTGTAATACTTCGTTTAGTAAGCCCCAAGCTGAAGAGTCAGTATTTATGTGCAGAGGATTTTCTGAGTCTGAAAGTGCTAAATTATCTATTATATTTGGGGTTTCTTTTCTTCCGCCAACTCTTCTAAAAAAGAGATCAGTTTTTGAGAAGGCTACCCAATAACA
This sequence comes from Agapornis roseicollis, assembly GCA_002631895.1. Taxonomy (NCBI): domain Eukaryota; kingdom Metazoa; phylum Chordata; class Aves; order Psittaciformes; family Psittacidae; genus Agapornis; species Agapornis roseicollis. The sequence continues at coordinate 24,213 of NDXB01012329.1, read as the reverse complement.
GGGTTTTTTTTGCAGGTTTAACTTATAAAACACTTCACTTGGAAAACATACTTTTAAAAAAAGTATGTATTCTTCTTCTCTCTCTCCTGTCCCCCAACATTATACCTTATTCCTTATTGTCATAGTACAAATTCTCTTTGAAATTACTGTACCAGTGTGTGGGTATAAAAGACTGGAAGAATCTGAAACATATTTGTAATTTTTACCTGCCACAATTGCATGCTATTAAATTCTAGCCCCTACAGTAAGGATCAACTACCTTTCAAAAGGTGACTTACTTATGACTGGCATGATTGAAATCCAGAAAGTAGCCACATTTATCCTGCTGGCTTGACCTTCGCTTAGATTGCTTTCTCTGCAAAAGAACGATGCATAAGTGATGGCCTTCACTGTAAGGGAGATGATATGTGAATTCTAATACTGTTCTGTGTTCCTTGTTATCCCAATCAAGACCAATATAGTACAAATGTGAGTTACAAATTCACTGGGTAATTTTATGGAACCAGCCCTTCAAAATTAAAAAGCCTTTCAGCAACATCTGTTTGGTAGCTCACAGCAAAAGTGTGGATTACCATGCCCTTAAGCTACCAGATGCTGATAATAACACAATGCTTGTTAGAATTCATCAGATGTTTGAGAATAGTGTCGACAAAGATTTTAAAAAAATAGAAATTAAAAATGCTTTAGCTTTTTTGTTTGTGTTTAGCTTTAGCCATGATACTCATTAGAGTAATCCTCTGCTACCTCGAAAGTTACAGTGCTGTTTTGATCAGAGAAGGAAAAAGCCAACACTTTAAATGTTTGGTTTTGGGAGGAAAGGCAGTGGATAATCCAATATTTTTCAAGGACAGCTGTAACTGAATGCTCTGGTTATATAACATGCATGCAGAGTTTACCTAAACACTTGGGGGGGTTGTTAATGCCTGGCAATAATAAAGTAATTGCTTTATATCAGACTTGTTCTTAATTTGAGCAGTTCTTCAGGGTCTGTAAGTTGAGAAGGTGTTTTCTTTAGATTCCCTGTTACCTGTTACAAAGAGAAGCAGAAGGACTGCCTAGTAAACATGCTCACTCCCCACAGCTTCCTATGGCAAAGATGCCTCTGGAAGTTGGCTCACTACAGACCATGCACAAAACCATTTATGAACACGTTGGTCCACGAGAACCAGGTTCCTAGGTTGATTTCTGGAGAGAATTTGATAGTTGCATGGGTACAAAGCAAGTAATATAAAGAAGTATCAGCAGTGCCATTTGGTTGCCTTGGTCTCTAATAACACAATTTGACTTTTCCTTGTAACAAAGCCATGGTTTGGAAAAAGCTTGGTCTCACGGATATTTCCTCTTCAGCGAGCTAGATGGGAGCAGAGTTTGGAGGTTTTGTTGCTGTGATCTATCCTGATGAAGTGCTAGCAAGTAGGAAAATATATTAAGAGTAGCAAACATTTACCATGGCCTCCAAGAGACATGTATGTGGGTGAGGATGAGTCAGTGGTGCAAACAGGCATTATTAAATTGTCGGCAATTGGGCCTTCAGTTACACCAGCCTATGCAACATCTGAGAGTTGTACAGTTGCATTGCTTGCACATAATGAGGGGATAAAATAGAAAACCCAATCTTTGTAGTGTTGTTACTGGTTTAAAAAAAGAAAAGGGGGATCTAATGATGTTTGGGGTTTTTTGGTTGTTTTAGGTTTTTTTTGTAATTGAAGCAGACCACTGAAGTAGAATTTGGACCAACCACAGGCTGTTGTCCTTATTATCCAGTTAGCCAAATGTTCCCAGTAATTCATGCCAGCTGTTGACAGTGTAGCAGCTGAGTAAGGAGCTGATTCCAAAACTCAGGGGAAGATCTTGATTCACTTAATTACCGCACTGTACAGAGTGGCCGGTGATTAGTGCATTCTTTAAGGTGCATTTGGGCTTTAAACTATGTAACACTGATTGTTTTCGAAAGGATGGTGAATGTTACAGAGGGAAACTGGCTTAACTGGGCAGATCTGGATTTTCCAGCTCTCATCAAAGTAAACAGAATACACATAAAAGTGTGGCTATCGTTCTGTTGTGTTTTGAAAATGTAATCTTTTGATCATGTGTATTTGTTGCATCATGTATTTTCTCCAGGGAAAATGTGTGATATGAAGCTGCCATTTTTTTAAAATAATGATGTAAAGATCACTTACCCCCCTTGTCTGTCTTTATCCCTGTGTTGATAAAACCCACAATGCTACTTGAATGAGAACAGCTCTGGTGTAACCCATTCCACACCGTGACCCTATGTAGTTCTTTGTTATTTTTTCATGAACCTTCAGGATAGAGGATATCATGCACATAAGCAGAGGATTGCGCCTGTTCTGCAGCTGCCAGAAATAGTATAGAACAGAAAATGTTTCAATGCATTTTTCTTTAAGTTAGAGCATGTATATAGTACAGGGTTTGCATATTTTTCTTTTTTGAGGTAGCTTTGACAGTCTCAAATGTAATCAGTATTTCTATGGCTTATGGCATATTCGCTGATCCCTGAAGAATGGAGGAAAAGGAGAAAACCAGCATTTTTACAACAAAAACTAATAGAACAACAGCAGTGTATATAATGTAGTAATTGATCTTTACCTCTAAGTCTTCTTTTTATTTTATAGTGCACATGCACTGTACAGGTTAAAAGGAAGCAGGATCAGTGGCAAGTTCAACTAAGCACTTTTTCTGCTTTACCATGTGATTAACTTTTATGTTTCAGTCTTCCCCTATTTAAATTTGTTTGCCTGAAGTTTGTCCTTTTTGGTTTTAATATTCAAAGCTTAATTTCTGTGGCTTCCTTTTAATTGTTTCTTGCCTTTTTATATGCAGGAAATGATAGGTGGAATTTCAACCTAGACTTAACCATATTTGCACCTGTTTTGGTAGGTTAAACCACTGATTCTAACTCAATTAAGGAGAAATGGTCAAATAATTTCAATCAGAAAGTGATACCAGCAAGTACTAACTCTCTGTTATGTTATCACTGTTCAAATGCAGGAGAACCTAATGGGGGCGATGGTGTAGGACAATACATAGTGTTTTTTTATGACACATACAAGATTAAGTTCTTAAATCGTTCTGCATTAATGAAGAGAAGGATATTGTGAACACACATGACATGCTTTCTCTTGAATAATTTTGTAAACTGTGTAGGCTTTAAGAAGTCCTGGGTTTTTGGTTTGTTGGGGTGCTTTTTTTTCAAGAACTTTTGAAGGAGAGTGTTTAATTTAGGGTAGCTTTTTTTTATCTGGAATAGTTGAGAAACTAGTTGTCGTGGTTTAGATTGTATCTATGCAAATGTATCTTTGTAGAGTGAAAACATTGTGTAGTACAGCTCCTTCAAAGGTTTTCAGCTTTCATTATCTATTTCAGAAGATGGGTACTAGTTCATTATAGCTTAGAATAGTGGAAACTGTGCACTGAGGTTTGTTGATTGGTGACAGTCCTTCCTGTCACAGCAAACAGAAAGCGTGATGTGGCAGAAAGTATCCCATTACCCCAGGTTTGGTGTGACTCCCTAACTTACCAAAGGGGAGAATAAATTGCTTGAATAATTCAGGTATCTTAAAAAAAGTTTTTGTTTTTTTGTTTTTTTTTTTTTTTTGTTTTGTTTTTAATTTAAACTAGATCCAACAATTTTGAAATGCAGAATGAGCTCACATGTGCTGTGAAGTGCCAATATAACTACAAATACAGCAAACATGTTTACTGTGCTTTTCTGCGTGAATAGTGGTAGTCAGCCTTTTTAAGATGCAGAGACCTTGCTACATGTGGTCTGCTATTGCTTTTGGTGTCAAACTTATCAATGTTACAATCTAGCAATGGTTTGTCTTTCAGACCCCAGTCTTCCTATTTTCCAGACAATAAAATGAACCTTAAAAGGGGGTCTGAAGTTCTGGTCATAGCATTTACTGCCTGTAAGAACTTCTAATGGTGCTGTGTCTTCTGGTAAAGAAATAGAGTGGAGACCAGTAAGGTGACAGCATAATGTTACGCATACCATGAGATACTGTATTTGCTTACAGAATTACTGCCAAAAACTCCTAATTTGAGGAACCCTACCTCAGAGCATTGGGAAATGAAAACTGTTTACTTAATAGCATGAGTCTGAGCTCTGATATTGTCCAAAATTTTGTGGCAGCCCACTTTATGAAATCAGAAGTATGTATACATTAGAATGGAGGCATATAAAGTCTGTCTTCTACCAGAAATTGCATCTCCATACATTTTAGATGCATTATCCAGATTTACAGTATTTATGTTTAATAAAACCAAAGTATTTGGGCAATTCTTGCATCTTACTGTCAACTGTACTATCTTGCCATTTACAAGGGTCACCAGCTTTATTCCACATACCATACAAATATTTTTAAAAGTCTCTCTGCCTTAGAGTCCATGAAAAAGGTTTTCTTAGGCTGACTTTACGTGAAATGTGTGCATGTGGTATTTGAAGTAGACATAAAAGAATTACACACGGCTTATTGCTTTGTTTGCTCTCCCTTTTAAACGGTAACCAGTAAATCAACTAAAGAGTTGGATTTGTGCATCAGTATTGTGACCTGCTTGCCAGAAATATATTCTGAAGGTATGCAGTAACAGCAATCCTAAATTCACCCTGAAAATACCATGCAGTCTTCCATCTTCATGAGTGATAAGACTTTAGGATCTAAGTGGCAAGGTATATTACCTGCATAAAGTTCCAGCTCAGTAGGGTGCTCAAGTACATGGTTAACCCCATACATGGGATGAAAATGGGTGTTTTCTCAGTAGGGCATACCTCAATTGAGGACTGAGCAAGTTAACTCTTTTCCCTCTGTTTCCTACAGTTACGTAAAAGGTTATGTGAGACTGCATTTGTAAGTTGAAAAGCAGTGCATCAGATTACAAAACACTTTTGCAAAGACACACCATTTCCTTGGGTGAAACTTGCTATAGGATCTCGAATAGGCATGTCAGGCAAACTTGAGAATCTCTGGTTTTGAAGTGTCCTCTGACACTGAATAGTAAACAGTGAAATGTGATGTATTGGTCTTGGATGAAGAGCTGTATATAGTTTTGTCAGTTTGCAAAGCTACAATTCCAGGGAGTCTACATAATTCAAACCAGAACCATTCTATCTAGTATGACACAAATTTGTAGTGTACTGTGTTAATGTAAAAAGTATCCAAGTACAGTATGATATATCTCCATGGACTTGCTATTGGCTTTTTTTGTCTTAGCAGGGTGTGCCATTAGTGACGATTTAGTTTTTATTGCAGTATGGAATACAGATGATTTTAAAGAAGCCAATCTGAAAGCATCTGTCAGAAATGCTAAAGAATAATACATGCAGCAATGACTTCAGTTATTTATTAGATTGTGACAAGATTACAGCAGTACATTACCTTTGAATATTATTTTCAAGAATATTACTATATATCTGTTGCAAATACAGTGTAGATTTTTATAGTGAGTAAATGAGCTGTCAGCAAAGTATTTCTTAATTGTGGCTAAGATCTTGGAAAGAGCATAGAGAATAGCACAGATAAGGACATATCAGCTTTTCTACAGAAAAAAACTTCTTTTTCAAGCATTTCTGCCAGTGATAGTTATGTGGTGCCACGATTTAAATGCAGCTCTCTAACTTTTATAGAATTTTTTCCTTCTTTTTTTTCTTCTCAGAAATAATTGCAAAAGCATGTAAATGTCTTATTTCCTTCATAAGCCTTTGAAAATAACCCTCCTGGGTCTCTTGCCTTTTGCTCTTGGCTCTGAATGGCACTCCAGGGAGTTGGCATCTCTTATCAGAAATGAGCAGCCAGGCAAGGGGCAGCCAGCATATTGAGAGGCCATAATAGTGTGTTGGTCAAGGGCAGCAGACAGGTACTGAAAGGTCTCTTGTTGTGTTAAACAAATGCTATTTCCTTCCTGCCTTAAGTGAGAGCTAATTTTTTTGTAAGCTTCTCTTAGCAAAAGAACAATGGGGATAAATAAGGCAACCTTTCCAGTGAGAGATATGCATTAGATTATCATAAATCCACAGATCAAAAGTACCGTGGTCAATGAGAACAGGCATTGTAAGATTAAATAAAAGGACTAATTGAAAGTGGTGTCCCAGGGTGGGCAGAGGATTGACACTATATTAAGTAGATATAACCAGGGACTAAGTAGAAAGGGAAAGAAAACAATGCAGAGTACTTTTTTCAAAGGTTACAATTCTGTTTGTAAGGGTGACTAAGCAGGTTTTATGTGCTGTGGGAATAAGAGAAGGCTACAAGTATTTTATTACTGTTTAAAATACTGAGAATTTGTCAGAGAAAATTATATACCGGTAAAATTTTAGGTTGTTGTAAGAGTCTTTTATTATAGGCTTTTAATTAAGAAATCAGAGACCTGAGGTATAGATGTGTATCTAAAAATTAAGTAAAATCATTGGTGGAACATCAATTAATTGAACATATCCTGAGGCCCATGACTAAAGACTGATTAAATTCAGTCTGTATTTCTGAATGTTATTTAGCGCATATCATTAGGACTTTCTGCTCCCAAATCTAGCGAACTCTGTATTCTTTCACCTTCATACAAACTCGTCCAAACCTTTTTGTCTGGTTTGTGATGATTCAGTAAATGTCAGAATTCATTTTACTGAAGTACCATGCAGGTATTTCAGTAGATGGAAACATTCCTGTCCTGATATTCCTTGTGAGGAATGGTGCCTGCTCAGTTATTTGCTCCATTCTGTTTAATAGCTTATTCTGGACAGCAAGCAGGCAGACTGCCTCTTTGACTTCTGACTACTGCATTTGGTCCAGGAGAAAACACCTAGAGAAAGAGAGGAGACTGTCTTCCACAAGCAGCTGGAAGAGCTCAGGAACTATCTAGGTAGAATGCTGGATGGTGCAACCAGGAAGGAGCTTTGCAGCAGGAGCTGCGGCTGGCAGACCCCTATATAAATAGTAGGGAACAAGCATCATGAAGCTGCAAAAGTGACTGGGAAGGAAAACATGCATATCTAGAGGGGACTGTTCAGAGCTTGTTACAGCTGAGGCAGCCTTTGAAAGATGACAGACTAAGATGTAGTAAAGCTTGAAGGAGGCATCTACCCAACAAAGATAAAGTGAGCATTATCAAGGACAAAATGAGAAATGGAGACTGATTATTCAAGTGTTTGGTGGGGGTTTGTGAGGAGGGTTTGGGTTTGTGTGTGTGTAGTTTTGTTCTTTTTGGGGGAGCTGGTTTTGTTTTGGTTTTGTTTTTTCTTTTTTAACTTTAACCTGTTGTGCTGTTAAGTATGTTTTATTAATATTTAAGAGTCTAAAAGCCCTTTTGCTTTCTCCAGTGTACCCATCTTAAAGTACAGGCCAGGCCACCTCAAAGTTCTGACCATCTTGAGGTCTTATCACTTGGCTGTCTGGACTCTGATTTATGCCAAAACTTCTTGTTCATCATAGCACCGTTGAGTTACTTACCTATGTCTGCAGTAGGGAATAACTTCAGTAATATACTGTCATCTAATTCCTGAAGTGCTGAAATGTGATACATTTGTCATGGAAAATACACCATGTGATTGTTGACTGGGTAATTTACAACATTAAACTTAAGTGTTCCCTGCGCTAGAAACATGTGGTAGCTCCTTTCTATGTTTGAGTGAATTCAGATTCTAGGACAATCTTGAGATAATAAATATTTCTAATAGAATTCAAGCATTAGTGCATTGAAGAGGACTTCCCTTTACCAGACAATAATTCAGCTGATGATGGTTGCTCTATTGTAAAGTATTGATGTCTTGGGATAATGTTTTAGCAAAGTCAGGAAAATAGAGGCAGTAGGAATCCAGCTGTATGAGTCACTAGCAGCATTTAATATTCATACCTGCATATTCTAGGAACAGGGACCATCACTCATGAAATTAGTTGCCCAAATGAAGCAGTTAATTGATGAACTGTTAACTTAAAGATTGCTGGAGCTCTTTTGGCCATCAGTAAAAAAAGAGCACTATCATCAGTATAATAATTTGAGACCATTTAGCAAGTATGGGATAAAATCAAGCTTTTCTAGGTTCTGTTCATCCCCTTTTATTTCTCATCTGGTTTTCCTCCTTTCTACTGCTTCTCCCCTACTTCCATAAAGACAAGTTTTCAGTCTTGTATTTGCACCAGGGAGTCTTGATGCTGTAGACTGACTACCAGGCATTTTCTATCAGATGCCACTCAATGAGTAGCAAATAAAAATGTTAAGGGAGTAAAGACAGAGTTTACTTGGTCTGATAATGAATTCATCAATGTTTTGTAGATGTGCAACTCCTTTCCTGTTACCTGTCTCTGTGAAATCATTGGAATGTCATTCACCTCCTTCACGGGTAACAAATTCTTTGAAGTACTATTCAGCATTATTTTTAAGTCAACTTTTCCTAGATCTTAATGGTAAGGCTGAATATAATGAAAAAGAGTCTTTTAGGATAATTGGACTATGTTGAACTAGATGTATGTCCTGTGACAATAAGCCCCCTCACTGCTTCCCTTGTAGTACTGGGAAAGACAAAACCATGTTGACATACAGAAGGGGCAAGAGTCTGGTGCAGGTGTCATGGATTAAAGTAAGAAAACAGCAGCAGCACACAGGAGCTGCTTGCTTTGGGCACCAGGAAAGTAATACAAACTAGACTGTCCTGAAGGGCTGCAGGAGACATCACACGTTTGGGACACCGAGAAAAACACCTGTCCAAATCCCACTTGAGTAGAGTTCTGATCTAAGAGTTGTGAATTGGCTGGCAAGCATATGTGTGATTTGATAAACAGAAGATGAGGCAGAAAATCTTTCTTCTAAAACTTTAAATGCAAAATGCTGTTGTTAGAAGGCCAGTAAATAGTGAGGCTTTTTCCTTACACTGACTCTTTTGAAGGAAGTCAGAGCAGGAGTGTTTACAAATTATCATTCTGTCTTGTTCATAGTAGTTATGGATTTGTAGGTTTTGGGGAGTTATGTTCAGGATGTCTCAATATCCACAGCTAAGAAATGAAAGTGACAGATCTGTAACTGAGAATTGTCTACTGGTGAACAAAGACAAAAGCACAAATGAGTACTAGATACTGGAGACAAATGCTGGCATCAAGGCAATTGTCAGTGTTGGTGCTATGTAATTTTTTTATTTCACAGTTAAGCAAATTGTGTCGACTTAGTATCATGCAGCTACATTCCAGGAAGAATGTGAGCAAGTGGGTATTGGAATTGAGGTTTATAGTCCTAGCACTCTGGATCATGCGATTCCTCTAGCCAGTGGCTGCTTCTCATCCGTGAAAGGGCATCTGAAATAAATGAAAGTTTACTTAGTGGTTACTTCATTTGTTGCTTGATGACAGTAATTTCTGCGCTCGGTTCTGAATTTCTTGTTGATCAGACCACATAATAGATAATCTGGCTGCTGATAAAATATCTGTACTGCTGGTACCTTTGCTGCCAATTGCATTGATACTGTATGTACTGCAGCTTAGGCCCTGTAAACAACGCTTCATTAGGTAAAAGGAGGATTGGCCAGCTACCTCACTCCTCCTTGTGTGTGACCTCTACTTGATAATTTAACGTAAGACTTCGACGCACTCGCAAGCAGCCTCCAGTCATCTTTTTCAACTTGTACTTGTCTCTGTATTTCTTTTTCATGTTGTTTTTTCCTGTTAGATTTTTAACATTCCTGCTACAAAGAACAAAAAAGTATGCAAATGACAAGAAGCATAAACTAATGAATTGTCTTCAATTTATATGAACAAGGAAGAGTGCAGTAAAATTGGGTGTGATGCATAAGGTTTTTTTGTAGTAATGTTTTCCATGAGCACTTTACTCCATAGTAGGTCTCCTGTCCTGGTTTTTTCTCTAGAGTGTCAGTATGAATATTTCAGGGAAGAATTTGATTTTGTTTATTTTCATTATTCTAATTGTGGGATCGACCTATACCAGGAGGAAAAAGAAAACCCTAAGAAACCTCTATGGATTCAAAGTATGTACAAAGGCAGTTAGTGCAGAATCATAGAATAGTTAGGGTTGGAAAGGACCTTAAGATCAGTAAGTTACTACGTTTTCATTTCTCACCCTTGCTTTTGTTGCACCACTTCCCTCTGTAGACAGGTTTAAGGGAAGGATAATTTTTTAACGATGAATCTCAGTTTTAGGAGGGAATAGGATTTAACAGTACAACTCTTGTTACAGTTTGTGAGCTGCATTTAAAGATGTTGAGATTTTTATGGCTTACATTTTTTAATGCAGCTGTGTTTAAAGTAAATATCTTTTCCATATTCTGCTGCAACATCAGTTTCATATCATGTGGAACTAAGCTTTTTTACCTTCTATTTATGCATATTTGTGGGTATCATTAAAAATAACTTTTTAAGTCGTGTCATGACAAAATGTCAGCTAAATGTACTGTTGGTTATAAGGCTGTTTCTTCAAGCTACTTTCTGGAAAAGAGGGCTGTTTCTTATCTTAGGTACCTATGGATACAACTCATCCATTGTCTCTGTCCCCTTTTCACCCATATTTTCATCCTTATTTTCTCCAACAGAAAGGAGAGCCAAACTGCAGTATTCTTTCTCCAGAAGCCACAGAGCAGTTGACCTTTGAGATTCCTCTGAATGATTCTGGATCTGCTGGACTTGGTGTGAGCCTAAAAGGCAACAAATCTCGGGAGACTGGAGCTGATCTTGGGATTTTCATTAAATCAGTTATTCACGGAGGTGCTGCTTTTAAGGTATGGAAGAATCCCATCAGATGGTGACTGCATTAAATTTCTGATGTTTCTGTGTTAAGTACTGAATGTTGTTCAGTTCTAGGAAGTAATAATTTTTTTCACTTATTCCTTTAGGTGAACTGTAAATCTATTGTTTTATTCTGGTGGTGTGTGTGATAGGGTTTGCCCCAGGGAAAGTGAATTGGTGGAAATTTTGGGGGCATTTGAGTGCTGTAGGAAATGGGGAAAAGGGTGAAGGATAAGGGGATGCGGGTATGAGGAAAGGCTGCCTCCCAGCTTCTCCACAGCTTACAGAGGCACATGGGAAAACTTGCATGCTGTTAGCCTCAATGGCAGATACCTACATTTGTTGTCTGTCTGTATTGATTTTAGTCCTCCCAGAGTGATACAGGCAGACCTATAAAAAACAGTCAAAAGATAAACTTCTTCACAAAAAGGTAGAAACTGATGATTCTGTGAGTTTAAGGAACATGAGTTTAATTTATGCTGTAAATTAAAAGCTAGCTCACCATTTTCTTTCTTTTTTTATTCCAAATATTTTTTACCACTGTAATAAAAATGTGACTTGGCTGAGCCTGCCATCAGTTATGCAGGTTACCAATTGTTCCTGAGGTGGATTGAAATGGTAATATTAAATCGGTAAATGAAAGTGTTTGAATGGTTGTGCTCCCTCTAAGGACTATATAAGGACTGCTGGGCATTTTTATGATTTTAAAAGTATTTAAGTTATTTTCTGATCTTTAGGAAAAACTGTTGTCTGCAGGTTTTTTCCTAATAAAACTTGGAAAAGGGAACTTCCTTGAAATTAGAAGCAAGAGTGTTAATCCTTCCGGGCTAGTATGTTTAACTTTTATAGATCCATAAGGTAATTTTTTTTTCTCTTGTGTTATCTCAGCAATTCCTCATTGTTCTCTTTTCTGTAAAAATACCTTTTAATTCATTGTATGTAAATTCCTCTACTGACATCAGCCTGCTGAGTAAGACAGTTCACAGCATTAAAATTTTAATAATCATCTATTTACAGCAGCTAGTAAATAGCAGTAATCAAGATTTAGCTTTGATGTGAATATTTAATACTTCCGTGCTTCTATTATTTACCTGTCCTAGTCCCACTGTTATTTCAAAGCTCAAATCTTCTCATGTATAGCTGAGCCTAGTATATGCAGTTCAGAATACTGACTGTGGTTAACTCAGGGCTAAAATGCAACTGAAATAAGCTCATCTATTTGTTGTATATCAGAAATGAGTTAAGGAATGACTGGACAAATTAGGGCTGGATAAAATCAATTTATATGCATGTCTGCTATGAACTGCAACTCATTTTACTGTGAAAATGTGGCTGCCCTCCTTGTTTTCCCAGGTTTGTGTTTCCTGAGTGATTGTCCACACTAGCTGCTGTGACAGTCTGTATTGCCACAGATGAACTCAGTGTTTTCAATAGCAAAGCTTGTGGAGCCATGAGTGGGTACCAGCACAAGTGGGCTGGTTTCCTAACTTGTTTCATCATAGACATATAAAACAACCTTTTCTTGCTCTGTGTGTCTAGCATTCTCTGTTCTTCCATAGTTACTCTAAAGCTTGGCTTGAGGGGTCTGCATACTAACAAAGCAAAATTTCTGTGCTCACACCAAACCAAACAGGCAACTGGCACAGATAGTCACCATGGCCAGAAGATCATTTTGTCTCATGATAACCTGTGGTCCTGTGACCTGTTCTTGATCTACCTTGTTATAACCCTTTCACCTATTACAGCTGTGTAGCAATACATCTGAGTGTAGGCTCCAGAACAAATGAGGTAGTAGCTGAGGCTCTAGCTTCGCCCAGAACTGTTGAGAGAATCTTTGTGGTTTTTTATAAGTACTCAGAGAATGCAGTCATTCTGGCAGTGTCTTAAGAACCACAGTTAACTGTTACACATGGATGGAGAACAGCTGTCTTTCTCCTGTCTAATGACCTTTATATAGAACATAATCAGTGGGTATTAACAACTAATAAAATTTCTTGTATCAAGTTAAAAAATGTGCACATTTTTGTGTGTAAATATTTAAAGATGTCCTTACTGTCCTTATTTTAAATATGTTCTTCTAGCAAGTTCTTTGTTTTGTTTTGTTTTCTATCCCTGGCGGTGTTCAAGGCCAGGTTGGACAAAGCCTTGAGAGACATGGCCTAGGGTGAAGTGTTTCTGCCCATGGCAGGGGGGTTAGAACTAGGTGGTCTTAAGTTTCTTTCCAACCCTAACCATTCTATCATTCTATGATTCTAGGGCCTTGGGCAGTCAAGTGTCTTCAAAGAGTGTTATTCCACAGTCTCACTGCACAACCTACTACAAGCTTTAACCNTTTTTTTTTTTTTTTTTTAAATTTTTTTTTTGGAAATTTTTTTTTTTTTTTTTTTTTTTTTTTTTTTTTTTTTTAAAAAAGCCTTTCTTTCCAGCTGGTAGTTGTCCAGAGCATTTTCCCATGCTCTTCATTGTAAGTCTTTGAAACAGGGTATTACGGATTTAGACATGTGCATTTGCTTTTCAATGTACATAGCTTTCTTGGGAAACTATCACAGGAGGAAATCATAATGGTCACTGACATGAGAATTCTCTCATTTTTTCTCACTTCTGCATTTAGAGTTTGCTGATTGAACCATTATGTCCCTTTTTAACCTCCTTTAGCAACTTTGAAGTGTCTGTGTGTTTTATCGTCCCTAAGATAAAGAGATTACTGGAATACTTGATATTTGTAATTATTCAGAACCTTTCATGTGAAGAAAACAAACATTTGACTGAGTTTAAATGCATCATCTTTCCCCCGTAACTTTACAGATTTCAGCCTTCATGTTCATCTTGAGACATCTTGGCTTGTCACTTGTGATGCATTCCTGATGATGAGGTATTTGCTGCCTACTGCAACTGAAATGCAGCGGAGCCTTTACTAGAAAAAATAATGGAGTATTTTGTATGTGTGTGTTTGTTCAAATCAAACATGGTATAGCTTGAACCTCCTTGGGGCTTTTGAGTGCTGTTGCTTGTTGTGTGCAGTGTGTGGAGAACTGGATGATTCCAGTAAATGCCATCAAGGAATTTCTCCTAAGAGAAACGTCACTGATGTGATAAGGAAAATAACTAGGGTGTGTTTTGATTAAAAGCAAAACTCCACAAGGAACATGACATTATATCTCCCTGCTCTACTGTAAAAAGTGAGAGTCTTGTAACTGACTGCCTCAATATGGTAGTCATGGGGTGTATGGTTCCACCCATTGCTGTGAGTCTCCATTAGAATAACTGTTTTTAATGAGCAAGGGGAACAGTAACTTCACCCTTTAATAGATGAGCTCACTTGTTGTGTCGGAGATGGCATTTGAAAACTGTTTTGCTGAAGTGCCAAATGTTGTTTTTCTACTTGGAAGCCACAAAGAAACCTACCTTTCAGAGATGAAAGTTAAAAATGTGTTAAAACAACATTTACTTTGTTTTAAGCCTAGCAGATTATTTTGCAGTTCAGGCTTCTAAACCAGGCCATGACACCAGTGATGTGAAAATCTGTGAATGGAAACTGTCCAGACATTGGGATTATTTTTTTTTCTTTTTCAGTTTTTGATGTATCAAAAGTTTTTCCTGTGAAATAACTTCTACCTGAGCATGTGTGAAAACTGTGTTCAGCTGTCTTCCAACCTGCCTTGTGCAGGGGACTTGGCAAGTGTAGTTGGTCAGCACTTATAGAGCATGCATTCTTTATTTTTTTTCTCAGATCATAGCTGGAGTGTTGAATTCCAGTTAAATTTTGCATTAAAATGCAGCATGTAACAGAGTGGGAAGAAGGGAGATGCATCTAAAGAAGTTCTTTAAGAACTGACATTATTAAAATATAAATAAACACAAAGTCTCATATAGAAGTATTCCGAGGCAAATATCAGGACAATTCTGAGCTTTCTGAGGCTGCAGTGATTCATTTAAAAAGACACATTGCATTCAGGGCAGTTGCATGGTCAATAGAGGTAGTCATGATGAGATGCATTTGACATTGTATTTGTATATACTTTAGTAAGAAGCTTTAACATATATTCATACATGGGTGTTCATCCACAGAAAGGGAAAAAAGTAATCCAGTAACCTGTGGGATCATACGAGGAGGACACAAGGACCTGTAAAATTTTGAAAGCCTTGCAGAAACTCACAAAGAATAAATTCTTTTTTCCTTAAACTCCTGTTGCCATGAATGGCTCCATTCATTTCAGCAAATTTTGATAGAACACAAAGGAATTGCAACATGTGCAAATATTAAAACCCTCTGTTCAACAATGTTAACTCTTCTCTCCTTAAACTTTAGCATGTGTGATGGCATCATTTTGTATGTAGAGAAAAGGTGGGGTTAACCTGTTGACTTTGGCTGTGTGTAAATTTAAGTTGGCATGAAATGTTGAACGAAGAGGTGGGAGAGGTTTCAGTATCTTTTCCAAATGGCATTGCTGTTTCCTATCCTTATTTCCATACCCTCCTGAGAAAAGTTTTATTTCTATTCATTTTCCTTCACTTACTGACTCATCTTCCAGTTCTGTCTTTCCATCTTCTTGTCCCTCTCAGTTTATTTTGGATTTTAGTATATGCTGTTCTTCTTCAGCTCTGTGGCTATTCGTACTTTGCCACAGTAATGATGATATCCAGTTTCAATAAAAAAATCATTTACTAAAGCTGGGTTTTTCACTGCTGCTGTAACTTACTTGAGCACCAATTACTTAGACTTGGCACCAATAGCAGAAGAGTTAATTGAACATCATAGTGATAGAAAAAATAAAAATCAAAAAGTGTATGTGGTTTTGATTACTTAAATGCATGAAATATGTAAATAGTTCAGAAAAATACTGCATGAAGAGTATGTAGTGAGCCTATGAATGAATCAGATTCATTTTAACTAAGCAATGTATTTCTGTCCAAGTTCTTTCACTGACATTATTTCTTTACTGCCCTTCTATACTGGATGTCTCCAGTTGCTTACTCTTTCTCTTCCTTCGAGGAATTATGCCAACCTGATAATTGTGAACTTGACTAGCTTAAAAAGAAATTCTTGTCTCTTAATTAAATAGACCTTATCCTCTTCTTAAAGAGAGAAAAATCCATGGCACATGCTTTTATGAAAAGAAATAAATCACAGATAATAGTGGCAACAGCATTAGGATTCCTAAGTCACAGAATACCAGTGTCCACGATTTTATTACACCCACAAATGTCGGTTAACCTTGGCCATGAAACTGAATGATTTTTTTCTTCCAAAGCATAGGCTACTTGATATGGCTCAACCCCAATTTTGTTACTGACAGCAGCTTTAGATGTTAAAATACTTGGATGGCATTAATTAAAAGGAGGATGCCTTAACCATTCTGAACTGAGAATAGTACCCCATATGGTGGCATGGTAATTGTGATAAGGTAGGCACTAGTGAGACTATAAGACAAAATTTTTTGAGCTGTTTATTGCCAGGGCCTAATAGCAGATAATAACGTATGGAAAAAACATTGCAGGACTCCTTTGTGTTTGCACTACAGATACTAACAGCTATCATGTGGGTCCTTTTAACTAACCAAATGCTTCTTTTCCTGCTTTATTTTTAGAACTGATACAAATTAAATTGTATATGCAAGAAAAACAGCAGTGTGTGCTTGCACTTCTGTGTTTGCAGTTGCCCTATGAACTCTTCCCAAAGTAGAGTAGAAGGAGGGGAAAAAAAAAGGCCAATAAATGACCACAGATTTCTCTGGTATTGCTCAGTCTCTTGTTTCTTAAATTTTAGAAAGTAATATCTGATTGCCTGCATCTGGCTTGTCTGTATGTAGCACTTCTGCCTCGCAATATTTTTTAACCTGTTGGTTTTATTTTTTGCTTGTAGGATGGTCGTTTGCGAGTAAATGATCAGCTTGTTGCAGTAAATGGGGAGTCACTTCTGGGCAAGTCAAACCATGAGGCTATGGAAACACTGAGGCGCTCCATGTCCATGGAGGGAAATATTCGTGGAAGGATCCAGCTGGTAGTTCTCAGGAGACTAGAGGTGCAGACAGAGGTGAAGCAGTAAATGCATTTGTTAGATGAATGCCTTTCTGGTCCCAGTGTTTCTTCATACAAGAGAGATGGTGTCTGAAGTGTGGGTCACACAGAGAGCTGGCAGAATGAATTCTTGACTTCCTGGAGTGTTTCTTATTGATATCTCCTGGTCTTGCTGTTTCTGTTGAGACCAGGATAAAAGTTGCCTGTTATTTTTGCGTGTTCTTCTGGTTCTGTACCCTTCTTTCTTTTTTCTTTTTCTTTTTTTTCTTTTAACCATCAAGGAATTAGTATTTTACTTTCCCTGGCCAGTTAAAGGCACCCCTTCAGGATGGGTTTCTGAATTGATTACCATAAAAATTGCTTAAGTCAGGTAACAAAATAAGGGAAAGAAATTTTAATGGCTATGTTTTCTAGACCTCATGGAATGTGCACACTCTTCATCTCACATACACGTGTCTATATATAATGGCTGCCTCACTCCAGTCTTAATGTTGACCCCAGAGTAAAATTTTAATATTTTTTTAATCTGTGCAGTTCCTTAAACTAAAAATATGTGGAGTATTAAAAGTTTGTAATAAATCCCTTTATAGAATTCCAAGAGATGATTTCAAGATTCTTACTTAATAAACATTGCTGGAACATTTTAAGATCCTGAGAACAGTCATGTTTGTGGGTGCATTTGTATAAAATATCAGACAGGAAAAAAGAACGCAGGTCTATTTTAGTATCATTAATTTTTAATATTTTCTTGGTAATTTCCTATTTGATTTACTACCATCATTGACTGACTGAGAAATAGATCTAGAAGTATATTACTTGCCAGACTTTGGGAGGACACTCTGCAAAAACTTCACTGATGTCAATCTTGCCAGGGAAATACGTGAAATACTCATTAAGAATTTTGGAATGTGTTAGAGGATTTTTGCTTTCCTTTTCCATGAGACATAGCATTATGCTGTAAGAAAAATTATGAAGTGTGTGTTATATTTCTTGTGCACTCATGTGACAGAAGAAAGATAGCTCACATTCAAATAAAGCTCACTCCTGCAGGTTTTCTTCATTTAACAAAAGCCAAACTTTAAAAGAGAAAAACTTGCACTCAAACATCAGATTGACTTTATAAAGGTATGAGACTGCTTTTTATAGTTAAGTGTATAGTTTTGTATATTATCCAGATATATGAAAGTGGTAAATAATCTTGACTCATGCCCTATAAAGAATGCATAATGAAGTTGTGATTGAATAGAATTCATTTAATTTTTATAGGGTAGTCTTTAGGTTCAATTTTAATTCCATCTGAGCCTGGAGTCCATAGCAAAAATGGGTTGTTGCCCATTCTTCCCTTTCCCCAAACCAGCTTCCTGAGTACTCCATCTCAGCTTGGTAGAAGGAGAATATGTTCAGAAATGCATTATTGTTTTTATTGGTCAGGACACTAATGGAGGTCTTCCATGACAGCGATGTTTTATAAGCTGAACACTCTAATTAGGCTGGTTACTGATCAGTTGTTAGGATATTGATTGTGTCATTTATCAAAGAGCTGGAAAAGCAGATTTGTTGTTGATGTTAATTTAAGGCTCTCTATCCCACTGGGTACAAGTCTCCAGTGTAGTAGTGGCTGGGATATTGCAAGGCTTAATTTAGCTACCAGTATCTTATGTAAACTAAAGAATTTCCAGTAGCGAGAAGAAACATAATTGTCAGTGGCTGTGTGGTGTGTGTGTTTCTGTACAGAGGTTCAAAAGAGTTAATTCAAATATCTGATGCTGCACTGAAAAAGAGGAGAACATGTTGCATGTACTCTGTCCACTAGGACTACATTTGGAACTGGATTGTCAACAGGAGCATTCCAGCATTGATTTGTGTTCTGAGTTGCATTTTTTGCCATTTTATTATTAATTTTAATTGTTATTAGCCCAGTATTATTGTTATTCCTGTTGTTGTTAATATTATTATTACTGTTATTCGGCTTGAAAGGCAGGTTGCAAGGTGATGTAACACATTGCCCTTACACATTGGTTTGCAGGCCATCACTTGTCAATGGATTAAATCCTGTGTATCATTTTACAAGGAAATTGTAAGGGTTAGATACATCTGGAGATGTGACTGTATGAGATTTAAGGAATGGTATATTTAGCATAACATTTTCTGGCATAATGAAAATGCAGTTTAAAAATAGGAGACAGTTGGAGGCCCCTTTAAAAAGCAGATCTAAAATCACGGAAACTCTAAAGGTTAGTTTGAAAACTATCCACAGCAGTCCCCTCTGTGGGTTTTCTGTTTTTCCCGAATAACAAGTACAGAAACATCTTTATGGGTCTGTCCCAGTTTTAGAATCTGTGATTTGTGAGTGCTCCATCCCTGGCAGTGTTCAAGGCCAGATTGGATGAAGCATTGGGTGACATGGTTTGGTGTGAGGTGTCCCTGTTTATGGCAAGGGGGTTGGAACTAGATGATCTTAAGGTCCCTTCCAACCCTAACTATTCTGTGATTCTATGATTTATTTCTCTCCCCCCTCCCCCCCTTTTTTTTTTTTTCTTTTGAGCAACTGCTCAGGAGAATAAATTAGGCGACATGGCATGTATGGGGGGTGGGAAGTATCTCAAAAGAAAAGCTGACTAGAGGTGTGACAGGAGTTTGTTTAGCTGCTAGCCAGAAGACCTGCGTTTGGGAGTTTGGTGTAACTTTACTTGCAAAACTGCTCTAGTGTGTGATCATCAGAACATATGCACTCAGTCTCTGAGAGAAGGGAACCAGCTGGCTGGCAGACAAATACCATTGGCATTGCCCGTGTTCTTGTGTTGACAATGTCACAAGCTGCCCTCCCAGATGGAGAATTTGAATGAAGCCAGTTGTGGGTCATAAAAAAAACCAAACCAGTCTTCATTTTTGTGCATCATCTTTAATGATTGTTATAGCTTGGATATTGTCTGATTTCATGGTCAGCAAAACAGACAGTAATTTTGAAGATATCTTTCAAGTTCTCGTTTGAAAGGAAGCAATGTACAGTGAACACTTTACATTACGGTGTGTTTCTGCACTGTCTGTAGTGATGGCTGATCTTCTGCATTTTTGAACATTTACATATTTTTGTTACAATGTGTGGTTCTGTTTTTCCCTTAGGAACGCTTAGACCAGGGAGTCTTTCAAAAATCAGCCTTTGATGGGAGTCATAACTTCACAGCTGCTTCCCGACGCAATGATACTATTCTTCAGCAGTTTGTAACATGCAGTCCTCGGGAAAGAATAAAAGGTAGTGTCTATATACCCTTCTCTGTGCTAAAAGAAAGTGCTTTGTGGTTTTGGTTTTTGAAATCCACAGCCTCTATAAAAGCAGTTAATTAGGGTAAGTGCACGCTATGTTACTTTGAGGCTTGAAGATCCAGTGAGGGTGGGAGAGCTGACTCAGAAGTTGTGAATTAGATTCCTGGCACAAATTCCGGTTTAAGTAACAGTTTCTAGCTCGTTGCCCCAACACGTAAGGTTGGATGAAAAACAAATGATGAGTGCAAAATATATGTTGTCAAAATGTTTATTTTCTATATATCTTTAATGAGTGCACTGATTTTTGCATTGAATTCTTAGATTATGTCCCAGGTTATTATAAGCTAAATTAATTTATTCAAAGGCATGATGATCATAAAGTACACTTACTTATTTTAGACTTAAGGTAAAATTTGTTCAAAGGTTAAAAACATTTCGTTAATTTACAAATTGGAATTATATTAATGAACTCATTAAGAAAAATTAGGTAGATGTGTACATTGTACAAAGAAAACCTGCATGTATGAGCAAATGCAAACATATAAATAAAAGCTTTTAATGCCAGTTATTTTCCTGTCATCTTTCGTTTCTGATGGCGTGCTGTACTATCTGTCCAATTTGCACCTGACTCAGCAAGGTACTAGTTATCTGAAAAGTCAAGTATTTCAGATGGTCTTGACCCCTTTCCTTTTAAGTGTGCTGTTATCCTTCAAGCCAAGCACATAGCTAAATACCTTCCAGTAAAAAAAAAAAATATTCTCTTTGTTGTAGTTGAATTATGCATGATTTTTCCCACTTCTCGGGACAACTATGGAATCTGGGTGGCCTGCAAAAAGTAATTTCATAGGCTGCTGTGATTACTGTTTTAACCAAAACTGAAAAGCCTGCATCTGTAAAGCTCAAGAGAAACTCCTGTGTAATTTAGGGATAAATAATTGTGTTGACTTTGGTATTTTTGACAGTGTGACTCCAGGCAAAGAATTAGATACAGGCTCAGGCATTATAAATATCCAAAGATCAGATCATTCTGTTTAAATCTACTTTATATTTCTTTTATATTTCTTTTATACTGATTCTGTAGTTAGAGGATAAAAGGGTCATCCTCAGAGCTAGCCTGCCCTGTAGAGTTAGTGATTGCCAAAGGATCAAAAAGCAGCAAACACCTTTAAAAGCTTCCTTAAAAACCATACATGCAGCTGCTCTGGAGCCATTGATACAGGTGAATGGCAAGAGGCAACCTGTCAATTAAATTCGAAACAAAATATGTGGAAGAGCTGTACATTCAGATAACTCTTCTCCAGCTGCAGTCCAAAAATCAGGATGACTGCTTTACAGCTCATTTGTAACATCGTTTTCAGTAGACATATTTTTAATTAAAAAAGGATGGTAAGATGGCATTATAGCAAAAAAATGTGATGGCCTCAGAAGAGGATGCATGTTGGATGTGGAAAGAATGCTCTGGAGTGCTGCTGAGGGCTATTGTCAGGGAGGATTGAGCTAATACTCATTCTGCTTTCTATATGAGTGTGTCACTTATTTCCAGTTGCTGGTTCAAATATTTTTTTGCATTGTTTCTTATTATCCTCAGGTTTTCAAGGCACTTGTAAAGACAAAACACTACACCTGTGCACTACCTTCATTCAACTCAACTATGAACTTTAGGTTGTGTCCCTATTTAAGTGAGTCACAGTTGTAGTGAGCCTTTCTGTGACGGGCAGGAACAGTCCCTTGTACATTCTTATGATGTATTATCCAGATCTTGTATGTAGAAGTGTGGTTGGTATATTTTTACAAAGAACAACAAAGATAGGAGAGTTTTTTAACATAATACAGGATCTGATGTAAGAATTTAATGACAGGAGCTGCATTATATTTATAAAATGTCACTTTCTCAATTAATGTTTTCTAGTAAGTTATTTCTAGTATCATTTACTGCTCCTACAAATAAAATTCTTATAAAAAAGCTCAGCAGAACCACACTGAAGCTTGGCCTGCTAATATTGCTGTCTGTTTTAGGAGTCTTTTTTATTATACATGAGCAAGAACAAATGTCTGGGGAAAAGTGCTTATAGCCAAAACATTACATTTTGTCTTGCCTGTGGATATTTAAATAAAGGGGGAGGGGATACTGATCCAATATTGAAATGCCAGTGTTTGTTCTATTTTTGCATGAATAATACTTGCTGCCTTCAGGTCCTCACTTCTTTTGCTGCCAAGCTGTTGCACAGATTCAGTGTTTTTTAGAATAACCTCTTTGAGAATTGATACTTCAGTGCCAGCAGCTTTACGTTTCTGGTGTTGAAAGATTACTGGAATGTGTTTCATTAGAAGTTCTTATATATCTCTTGTAACCTTACATTATAAATGGTTATAGGGGAAATGCTGTCATGTCTCTGGTTAAGTAGCAGAATAATCATAAACTTCCTCTATTACCATAGATTGCCAAGTCTTCATAGCTGTGCAGGCATCTTTGTTTTCATACATGTGTGGTAATGCCAAGATAGAAAATTAAGAAGTGAAATTTAAAATGTTTAAATTTTGCTTGTAAACATTACATTGTCTTATACAGAGATTCAGTTACTTACTATCCTGAACTGCTTAATCTGAAAATTCAGTACATTTTGTTTAGTAGCTTAGCTGTTTCTCTGATCTATCTGGATCTGTTAACCCTAAGGCCTTGAACATGGAGCCAGTGACTGCCTCTTAGGTTAAATTCACTCTTCTGCTCCTGTTCCCGTTCTGCTGGAAGATGTAGTCCTTGTGATCACTTGCATTTTACTCAGGAAGTCCAACATCCTTCTGTGTGTAACATTTGTGTTCTGCAAGAAAAATGCCAGTGGTAACCCATCACCAAACACCCTTTATGAAATGATGTATCAGTTGCTGTGAATCAAAGTGTGTGTAACTTTGTGATACACTCAATCTCTTGCTGTGGCCATCGGAGGCTGCTCAAAGAGGGTAATGCACAGGCGTATGGTGCAATGTGATGTGTGATTTTTTATCTTTTTTCCCCATTTCCTCTTCTCCTTCCACCAGGCATGTTTCCTACTCTGGGTAGTCAGTGGTTTAGGGCCTCCCTCCATCAGGGGTTCTGTCTGGACCATTGTGCTCTCCAAATTTCATTCAATTTCTTAACATTTTTTAAAAATTTGGTTCCCAAAACACCGTCCTGGCAATCTGTTGCGTGATTTCATTCCATAGGAAAAAATACTGCTTTGTGTTTGTCCTTTCTGCCTGATATTTTCACTGAGTGCCTTCTAGTTACTGTTTGACCATGTTACACTCTTAGAGAGAGCATCTTTTCCACCTTTTGCATAGCTTTTACAATTTCATAGACTCTTCTTGTATCCCCTTCTGTTGCTTCTTACTCTAATTCAAAGAATCCTAGTCCATGTTCCTTGTTTCTACATGTGTCCAACTTCCCTTGACACCTTTTCAGTGCATTTCTGAATTATGTTACATCCTTTTTCAGATAGGAAGAATGAAACCTTGGATGCTGTTTAAAAACAAGGCACACCTTTAACTCTGAGTTCTGCCTGGAGCGTTTGAAATGCCCATTTCCTTTTGACTTCACCAAGTATATATTCAAAGAATGATCCCATGTACTTCTAATGTATTGTTCCAGAGTGGAAATCACTAAAGTAATAGCCTTTGTGTATGTGTCAAGAGCTTTCCCCTACTCCTGTGTGCATCCACCTTGCAGTCACTGACCAGACTTTCACCTCCATTTCCTCCTTAATGTCCTGCAGTCTTTTTGCAGAGCTTCATAGTCTGTTTGGTTTTGGTAGTTCTGAGTGGTTTTACATGAGTAAGTCTTTTCATCTTCTGATTCGTCTTTCAAATCAGTTAATTGCACTGAAATCTTTTTGCTGTGGAAACTTCCCATTTACTCCTCTTCTCCATTTGTTATCCTGAAATTGCAACCTGAAAGAATGTGATCATAATGTACAAATACAGCATGCATATACATCAGGTACCGTTCCTGTTTTCTGCATCAAACTGGCAATTAATATGTTTTTAAAGTCTTGTTAGAACATTTCTCCTTGTCTGCTTACCTTCACTTTCTTCTTTTGATGTTCTCACTTTTCCTGAGTTACAGGGTCTAGACTGTTTCTTACCTTTCACCCAAACCATTTGTCCTGGGTTCAGCAGTTGCAGTCAGTTTTTCTTCTCTTTAGTAGCTGGTGTTTTG
>NDXB01012328.1:26985-58033 GCA_002631895.1 Agapornis roseicollis | reverse complement strand
GTGGAAATGATTGAGCGTGTCCAAAGGAGGGCAACGAGGCTGGTGAGGGGCTTGGAGCACAAGGCCTGTGAGGAGAGATTGAGAGAACGGGAGTTGTTGAGCCTGGAGAAAAGGAGACTCAGAGGTGACCTTATCACTCTCTACAACTTCTTGAAAGGAGGTTGTAGACAGGTGGGGGTTGGTCTCTTTCACCAGGTAGCAATGGACAGAACGAGAGGGTCTCAAACTNACTTCTTGAAAGGAGGTTGTAGACAGGTGGGGGTTGGTCTCTTTCACCAGGTAGCAATGGACAGAACGAGAGGACACAGTCTCAAACTGCTCCAAGGAAGGTCCAGGTTGGATATTAGGAAGAAGTTTTTCACAGAAAGAATAATAAAATATTGGAACAGTCTGCCCAGAGAGGTGGTGGAGTCACCATCCCTGGGTGTGTTTAAAAAGAGACTGGATATAGAACTTGATGACATGGTTTAGTGGAGGTGTAGGGCATGGGTTGGACTTGATGGTCTTAGAGGTCCCTTCGAGCCTGGTGATTGTGTGATTCTTTGATGGCATGTCCTGAGGCTTGCAGGCAGGTGACCAGGCAGGCACCACTGAGGCCAGGCCACCTCACCTTGCCTTCAGGAACAAGCCCTTACTGCTGCATCCGCAGTCCTTCCCTCCAGAAGCCACCCATGAGACTGCAGGGCGACTGACCAGCCTTCCTAAATCGGAGCATTGTTTACACGGCAAAACTGAAACAGGAATGTAGACTTAGGAATTACGCCTTTCAAGACAAACTGAAACGGCAGGTTTGCACTGAGCCTCGCCGGACAGGCGGCGGGAAGGGAACGGGACAGTCAAAGAGGGCTGAAGTGGGCACGGTGGAGATGGGGGCTGAGTACAGCCCTTACCCCGCCGCCGGATCGGCCCGGGTCCCGCACACCTCCGCCGCTCTCACGGGACGGGATGTGCCGTCCCGGCCCTGCCCTGCCGGCGGCAGCCGCTGGGGGCTCCCGCCGCGGCGGCTCGCCCAGCCATTGTCGGGGGCATGGAGGGCGAGAGCACGTCGGCCCTGTTATCGGGCTTCGTCTTCGGCGCCCTCGCCTTCCAACACCTCAGCACCGACTCGGACACGGTGGGTGCCGCGGCCACCTCTGTCGGGAGGGGACAGGGCGGGGCGAGGCGGACATCGCGGACGGGGGGGAGCGAAAGGAGGGGCCGCCGCCATGGCCGGGCCCGCCGTCGGGTTCTCCCGTCCCGGTTGGGCGGGCGCCCTGCTACCTGCTTGGATCCTGGTGCTGGGAGGGCCCCACGAACATGCAGGGCCTTATGGCTTGCTGTGCTGGGACGCGGTGTTGCAGCGTTCTCCTTCCCCGGTGCACTCGGCTGCCGTGGAGGTTGCTTTCAGTGCTGACAATGGCGGGAAAGCGCGGCTGTTTCCACAGTGTGGTGTGGTGGTGGCAGCAGCGCCGTGCCTGCCAAGGGCTGACCGGAATGCTGGTCAGGCTGCCCGGCCTAAGCCTCGGAGCTGGGCATCGCCTGTACAGCCACAAACTGTTCACTTGCGAGTGAAAACAAGAGGAATAGGAAACAGCTGAGTGCACATCCCAGCCTTCTTCTTCCTTAAAAATAAGCAGATACTGAAAAATGCGAGAGAATTTAAGAAAAACAGTTCACCTTGACCGCTTCTTTTCCTCTCCTGAAGGAAAGACAGCACATACACTGTTAACATTAGGTGAAGTCCCGTTCGATGGTGCTGTTAATGTGAATTTTTTTTTCTCCTCCCTTTAAAGGAAGGTTTTCTCCTTGGAGATGTGAAAGGTGAAGCCAAGAACAGCATTACCGACTCACAAATGGATGATGTCGAAGTTGTGTATACAATCGGTCAGTCTGTCTGCATTTTCAATACCACGCTTGGTTTCACACAATACAGGACTGCTTACAGTTTTCAGTTAGGGCAGTCAACGTCTTAGAGAGTGATCAAAACTGCTAGAGCCTGGGATCCATGGTGAGGGGAAATAAAACCCAAACCAACCCAAAAAAACCACCAAAGGGATTATTTTGTAACATTTTAATTGCACAGTAAAAAAATAACAAAACCCACCCACAAAAAAAAGCACCAAACTAATTTTACTGTAGAAAATATAATTGAACAAAAGTACGAGCTCTTAGTTCCTTTAATAGCTCCTTTGCCAAGTATCTTATCAGGTTAAAGGTGAAAATGAAAGTGGTGAATTTAGGTAAAGGAAAAGATTTATCATGTCATTAATTAAATCACTTAGTGTTTTTCCTCCTGGTAGTCAGTCTTCCAGTTCTCACCATTTACACTACAGGTTTCTGTTCTCCAGCCTCATCTCACTAACAGCATCCACGCCTTGCTGCACAGTAACTGAAGTGAAATATTTCATATTACATACTATTCCTGTACTGGACAGAACAAAGGGGAAAATAAAGTGCCCAATTTGATTTTTCACTTAAAATGTATTAAAAATAGTTCATAAGTGGTTCCTTTTACATTTGAAAAATTAGAATATTTTTTAAATATTTCCTTTCTTAAACTTATTTAATCAGATGCTAAAGTATTTGATTTCAAGAAATTATATAGTATTTTTTGTCTTCTACCAGTCTAATTTTATCATAGTATACAGAAGAATACACATCTTGAACTGATGAACACAGAGTAACATTACCTTCTCTTTCCAGATATACAGAAGCATATTCCATGCTACCAGTTGTTCAGGTAAGACACTTAAATGAGCAGATATGAAAATTTTTAAAGTAACTCTAACTTGAACTCTTCAAGATGTAAACTTATATTACATTACTGAGAAAATCACCTGGCTGTAACTGCAGCAGCCATATCAACCTCTTGAAATGCCTTATATTATTCCTATTCTGGTTTATCATGCCCTGTTTTGGTGTTTGTCTTTGAATACAGAAAGAGATATGGCATTCTCTAACCTTCTGGCGAGTTTTGATACCATATAAACTACATAATAATGTCAACATAAAAAATAAAATGCACTGCTTTTCAAAAACCAAACATCCCAATGTGTCACCACTAAAAAAAAAAAAAAAAAAAAACAAAAAAAAAATAAAAACCAGAGCATTTTAAGAAAAAAAAAAAAAAAAAAAAAACCAAAAAAAAGTATAAGCCAGAGGCTTTTAAGTGGGTCACAAAAACAAAACACTTGTTAGAGCCATAGCAGGACTAGTTACTTAGATACAGCAGGGCAGACTTACACCCCTGCAAGAGCAGAATCACAAGAGTCTCCTCCTCAAATCTTTCTGAAAAGTAATAAACCCAGATGTTACTAGAAAGACATTTCATATCAAATTGAAGGCATTTTACTATTTTGTCTTTGAGAGAACACAGATGCTACCTTTAGTGTGTCTCAGTAGCACTCATGCTAGGACAGCATCTGGGCTGTACAAGACCACCTGCATAGCTATTTGAGTAATGAAATTAACTGTACTGTCTTATCAGAGAAGCTGTGTCAGCATACCTTTATGTCTAACAGGGTAAAAAAAGCTATGAAATTGAGAGGGCTGACAGACTGCTAGGGAATAATTATTTATTGCATTCTTTTTTCCTCTTAATTGCCCTAATTTTCTTCTAGCTTTTATAATTCTGCAGGAGAACTGAACGAACGTGCCCTGAAGAAAATACTATCAGGCTGTAAGAAGGTATTTTATTTTCAAGCTTAAACCATACCAAGGAGCTCACTCAGATTTTGAGGGCTATTCTGGACGCCTCTGGAATCAAGCTTTCCCCCTCACCCCCCTTTTAAAAAATTTTATACCTAGTCACTCACACTGCTGGTCAAGGTAGCTGCATCATCTTTTACCCTTGAAACAAACAGATGGGGTTATTTTTGACTGCAGTTTGCCTGCATATACATCACAACTTTGTTCTTATTTGTTTTTTTAAGTAAACAGTTCAAGTATCCCAAAGGTGTTCTACTGATTTCTAGCTTAAGCTCAGTTGAAGTCAGCTCATTCAAATGGTTAAAGCACCACTTGATCAAAATAGAGTTAGTTTACTCCACAGAATAAAGTTTCTCAAAGTGAAAGTACAAGCTGGAAAGAGACACGCAGCAAAGTAACAGAACAAAGTTTGCAGAGTTTCAGCTTGAGCACAAGCTCAGAAAACAGGCCAGTTCAACACATGGTTTTGAAGGTAACAGGGAAGTTGTCGTACTAGAATTCAGCTTAGATGTTTTAAGCTTTTCAAGGTAATAAGATGCTTGAATATGTACACAGCATGGAACAATTCAGATTTGTGATTTTGTACTGAATCATCTAACTTGCTTCATGACACACAGAAGCAGCATTATTCAACAGTAATAAATATTCTTCTTCCTGCAGAATGTAATAGGATGGTACAAATTCAGACGTAACACAGACCAGACCATGACATTCCGGGAAAGACTTCTTCATAAGAATTTACAGTCACACCTATCAAACCAGGGCCTTGTGTTCCTGTTATTAACCTCTAGTGTTATGACAGAAAGTTGTTCTACTTACAGACTGGAGCATGCCTTACATCGGCCACAAGAAGGGTAACTCATTTGTTCTCCCATTTTAATGAAGCAGTAGCACAGATGTGCTATAACTTAACACAGCTTGTTTTCTTCATTACAACTGAATTACTGGTAACACTTTATTTTACCCTTGAAACTTACACATTAAATAATCTTATTCCTTATATTGCTAGAGCCCAGCTAAAATTTTACCCTGGAGCTCTGTTCAGAGATTTTCCTTTATAACTATTTGTAGCACCAGTGTCAATAGGTAGACACTTTAATTTATGCACATAAATGATCAATTTATATTCTTGATCTATTTAATGTATTGGGCTTTGACTATGCATGGTGTTCATCTTCACCTATCACTGAAATATTTAAACTGGTGGTAACTTGCAGTTTTCTTCAGAAACCTGTTGCCCCTAGGCTGGGTGTAACAAACAACTATCATGTTTCTGTGACTCATGGGGAAAAAAAAGCTAGAGGCAGTGCTTAGATCTTATTGCTCTTGCAGTTTGCCTTTAGCCATAAGTAGTCACCTACATGTTATCTAATGCATTTAGCAAGAACTGACTACACTGTAAAAGTATCTGGGATGCTTAATGGTCAAGAAACTTTATCAGAGAGGCCTCTGGATGTTTAATAAATCATGGTTTTGTACTTCTGCTTTTTAAGTCTTTTCCAGAAAGTTCCTTTGGTGGTTACCAACTTGGGTATGGCAGAACAGCAAGGTTACAGAACCGTATCTGGCTCCTGTGTATCGTCAGGGTTTGTGAGAGCCGTGAGACAACACAGGTACCATATATACTTTATTCATTCATAGCTGTAGCTTTCAGTTAAGTATAGTTATCTTCCTGTGAAAGTTTGTGGGGGGTTTTTTGTTTGGGTTTTTTTTTTTGAAGTGCGTTTGCAAATGCTACAGCCATACCCTGCTCACTTTTTTGACTCCTGCAACTATTTACCTTTCTAAGGTACTTGATTCAGTCCCATACTTTGTCATAAGAGCTGTCTGTCTCAATATCAGCACCTACTGTTGAAGCTCAGAAAGCTTCTTTATATATCGCCTACTAAGCAAGCACTGAGATCATTAACTTGCAATTACACAATTATCATCTTGGTCTACAGGTCAGAATTCTTTCATGAAGATGGATCCTTACAAGAGGTTCATAAGATAAATGAGATGTATGCCACCTTGCAGGAAGAACTTAAGGTAAGTCAGGCACATCTGCCAATACCATTACTTTCAGCAGTACTACAAAAATAAGTCAGATAAAGGGTACGCCATCTTTCGCTAAAGAACTAGAGCTGTTTTTGAAAGATCAGGCAGTTCCATTTGCTATTAAGAGCTGTACATCAAGTTCTCAAAGCTGAAGAGTTCAATTTGCACTTGATCAAAAAGTACACTGACAAATCCTCAAGCCCACTAAATTCTCACAGTAGGATTATATTATTACCTCTAGTTTGATACATCTCCTTTGCTTAGATGGAACAAACAAAGTATCTTGGCACCTCATTCAATACAAGGTTTAAGTTACCTCTAGAATCTGCCTCATTACTTAAGCTTTTCACTACTTTGTGTCCAACTTGCAAGTATCTTTAAGGGTATTGCAACAAGGTTAAATTCAGCTTCTGTGAATACTGTTAATCCCACTGAATACTCTTTTCCTTGCAGAAAATATGCTCTACAGTAGAAGTCAGTGAACGATCTGTAGAGAAACTCTTAGCAGAGGTGAGCCAATTAAAAGAAGAAATCAAGAGGAAAAAGCAACAGACTTGTTCAGGTAAGCTAAATAAATGTAACGCCAGTCTCAGTGAGACTTCCAAAATTGATTCAATTGGCAGAAGCCAATTCTGATCTTGAGGCAGCCAAAACAGTGGTAATATACAAGGGGGACTGCAACTGTAGTACTTTCTTTTTTTTTCCAGAAGTCACAGACTACACAGGAGAGCCAAAGGAGAATATTCTCCTTTGTCAGGCACTGCAAACTTTTTTCCCCAATTCTGGACTTCAGGCATGTATTGTTTCCTTGAAAGGCCAACATATACCAAAGAACTGCTGTAACATTGACCATAACATTAATGTCAAGGACAAACTAACTCTCATGGTAGAGGAAAAAGACGTCACTGAAGCCGAAACAAGATACTTAACTAAGCGCAAAGTCAGATGGACCACAACAGGATCAAAGTCATTCAAGAAATCCAGATCATTGCAGCCTCACCAAAAATTACTTCAAGACCAAGAGGACAGTGACCAGCAAAGGAAGCTTTCACTGAGTAGTACTGGAACAGATGAGGATTCATTTAAGAGAGACACAAATGAATACCCACACTCTCCTACTTTCTGATCCATTAAATATTTGTTCGGATCCAGACCTTCCACCAAGAGCTACTGCCAGCATACTCAAGTGAGGTATCAATTTATAGTACTGCAGGGATGAAAGTAACATAGTGCATTTTTGCAAAACAGCTTTTTTTTTTTTTAACTCCAATGGATGAATCCTGTTTGGCACAGAGACAAGTCCAGGACATTCCCTCATGTTGCCTTACAGGGCTAGATCTGTATTCTCTCAGGGTTTAAAGAGTATAGTAGCAGTTTGTTAGTAGTCATATAACCTTATCACACACTGCCTCAGAGTAATGTAACTTGAAGCTGCTGCTGGAGAAGTGGTAACATGCTTACCAGAATTCTGTTTGTATAAACTGCTACAATTTAACTACTTTAATCTCTCTTTAGGTATCTAGTACTTGTTTATTCTTCCCCTCTCCAGTCCTACAAGGGAAAGAACAGCCATCTGAGCTTTAGCAAGACTTGTAAGTGGAGGAAGCGGTCCTTGCAGCTGCCAATTTTTGTTGTTGCTTTCATCCTCTATACTTCCGTTAATATATTTTAAAGATGTGGCACTTCATAAAAAACCCAAAAAAAACCCAAGCAAAAAAAAAAAGAACAAAAAAAAAAACCAACCAACAAACCCAAGAAACTGACATCCATCCTTCAGTCAGCAATTTATTGTACTAGCCAACCGCATTTCCAGTAAACAAGCATATGATCATGAAAAGTAGATTTATTGTTTATTTCTTTACAGTGTATTACCCTGTTACTCTGGGTACTTGATATTACATATCTTAGGGTCTGTGAGAAATGCTGGGTTCTTAAACATAACTGGCATAAATCCTGTAAAAGATAAGATGGAGGTTTTTCTTAATAGAAAAGTAAGCCTGACTGAGAGAACTCAAAAACATAATCATACTTACCAATTACTTGAGCTCTTTTAATGGCTTTTGTAATTTCTTTCTGCTTCTTGTTGCACAAGCCTAAAGAGATAAATCATTGTCAGCCTCTTAAATCAATAACCACCAAACCATTAGTTTAAGGTGTGAAAGGGATATTACTGGCAATAGCTTTGCCTAAGTCTTCCTAGACAAATGCATGTGAGCTTATACTATTAAATACAAAATGCATATAATTAAGGACTATTTTCATTCCTTGAAGCAGGCTACTAAGTCAGAGGAATACTCTTACAGAATGTATGGAGTTACTTCTGGAAAGATAACCAATATACAGTTAACTCTGACTCAAACACATTAACATTAGTATTTAGTGATTTAATATTTCACATACCTGTTATATGCCTGCCATAAATACGGCCAGTATGCGGAGAAACAAACTGGGAAAGAAGCTACTTAAAATGAAGAAATCCAAAGTCAGTTTAAGAACTTTAAGACAGCTTTAGTTTATTACTTGCATTCTGGTTTTCATTTTTAGATGTCCTTAAACTAGAGACAAGAAAAAGTATAATTTACAGCTACAGTATTTTCTATGCCACAGCATTTGAGTGGTATTAGACTATTTGATAAAGTTTTAACACCAGCACACAGCTCTAGCAGATTGAACAGTTTAGCACAACTACATTATTTGACCATTATCTGCACACATTCTTGCTCTGAAGTTTTAAGCCCCTACACATATGAATAAATTCTTATTTTTTTATCCTGGTAGACTTCCTATACACACTTAAAAATTAGTAAACCAGTTGCCATCATTTAAGAACAGGAATTTTTTAACTCACCTGCACATTCTTGTAGTCTACATTTATCCCACATAAGATACATCTTTTTGGAGGCTCTTTATAGGGATTCTCCATTTCTATGGGCTGAAATTAAGAGAGTTATTAACACCTGTAAGCTTCACAAGAAACTAACAAGTATTTGATATTTTTATTCTTTGGGCAAAACATGCTTTGAAAGCAAGAGGTATTTAGTGCATCAGTGAAGTTTTTCAGTAACTTACCTCTATTTCTCTTAACACAGTGATTAAAAACTAGTAATCTAAAATGCTTTACACACCTACACAGCCTTTTATATATTAGTAATAATGTAACAAGTCAATTAATTAGGGTGGGGAGGCACTGGAATGGGTTGCCCAAGGAAGTTGTGAATGCTCCATCCCCAGCAGTATTCAAGGTCAGGTTGGACAGCCTTGGGTGACATGGTTTAGTGTGAGGTGTCCCTGCCCATGGCAGGGGGCTGGAACTGGATGATCGTAAGGTCCTTTCCAATCCTAACTATTCTTCTCTAATTAATAAGATAGTGCTTACACTTACCCCCTTTACTTTGGAAGGCAGTATCTGTGGAAGCTGGTAGTAAAGTAGTTCTGCCTGGTAAGTCTGAAGAGAGTTTTCTTAATATAAATTCAAAGCAAATGGCCTGAGGGAGCTCCTGTCTGTTCACACACTTTAACAGAGATTCTCAAATAGTTACTAAGCCTTGAACAGCTCATCAAGCTTCAGAACAAGATATGAGAAAGAAAAAAAAAATGCAGGCATAAGATAGAATTGGGGAGAGAAACAGTATCTTTAAAAGTTTTTGCTTGTACAGGACAACACTTTTTCATGACATAACTACATGCAACAAATTGTCTTTAGTCTGTTTCATGGAATGATTTGGGTTGGAAGGGACCTTAAAGATCATCTAGTTCTAACTCCCCTGCCATGGACAGAGACACCTTCAACTAGCCAAACTGCTCAAAGCCCTGTTCAACCTGACCTTGAACATTACCAGGCATGAGGCAGCCACAGCATCTCTGGGTAACCTATGCCAAGGCCTCACCACCCTTGTAATAAAGATCTTTTTCCTAGTATGGAATTTAAATCTCTCCTGTCCGCTTAAAGCCATTCCCCCTTGTCCTATCACTACACGCCCTTGTTTCTCAGCTACATGCAAGAAATCAGTTCTGCCAAACAGTTTGCTTCACATCTGTGTTACACAGACAGCTGATTTACATGATCACAGTTAAGATCCTGGGCTATATAGCTCAATGGCACCTTCACTTGAAATACCTGGTGGCTTCCCTCAGCACTGAGTCCCTGCTCTGTAACACCCCAGGTAACTGAATTTAGAGTCGGTTTTCTTTTAGAAGCCCGAGTTACTTGAGTTCATGGGGGCTTTTTAGGAGCCCAAGTTAGGCAAAGACCAAAGCACTTTCGGACACTTCCGCTGCCCGACCTGAGCCCCTGCTGGGGAGGGCGGCAGGGGCCGGGGCGCAGGCAGAGGATGCGGAGTGCAGGGGGCTACCTCACCTGATCGGACTGCTCGGGCAGCTGCTCATGTTGCAGGCGGTGCGGCTGCACCCACAACGCCGCTGTAAGGGATAAAGAGTCACAGTTAGCGGCAGCACAGCAGGAGACACCAGCTCGCAACTGTCCTCCCCACAGCCACCTCACTCGAAAGGAATAAAGCAAAGGAACGCACCGGGCCTCAGTGTCCGCCAGGGCCGCGCCGCCACAGCCCGCGCAGCCATGTTGTCCCCTACAGCCCACAAGCATCATTTCCGACTACAGGTCATTGCCTCCCCGACCGCCCTCACAAGTGCGATTCGCTGGCCAATGGGACCGCGGCTCGCTCAGCTGGAGACAGGCGATTGGTCACTGCCTGGCCGCGGGTTCTGTGTCTTAGCAGCGTATTGGTGGAATGGATGTTGGCGCCTGTTAACCCGTGTATATGGATTTCCGCTCTTCTCATGGCGGTCGCATCTACCTCGGTTGTTCGGCAGTCCCTCCTCATAACGTGCCGCGGCCGTGACGGTCTCCGTACCGCTTCCTCGCAGTGCCGGCCGGGGGTGATACGTCCCTCAGCTTCACGGGGTGGCGTTGATGGCTGAGCCCCGACTCGCAGTGCGGAGGAAGAGCTGTCTCGATTCTGTTCGCAAGCGGAGCCGGGCCCCGGTGCAGCCTAGCGCCGTCAGCTCGCCGGTGGCTCGCAAGAGACGGAGCTCCGCAGAGGGGCCCCCGGCTGAGACCTCGGTACGGGGGTGGCGGCGTGCGGGCAGGCGTATCGAGGGGGAGGGAACACCGGCTGGGAGGATGGTTTGGCCCAGCCTCAGCCTGCGTGGTGTGTATCAGGGAGTACCTTAGTTTGTATGAGAGGGGATGTAGTTTGGCTTTAGCCGGCATCATTCCTGCTTGTAGGTTAAGCTTCACTCACTGCAAGTTCACTTAGAAGTGAATCTGGGTTTCCTCATAACATCAGAAAAGCATATACATTTGTTCTAAAGTTGGGAAAGGCTTAAATGTGTTGTGCAAGCTATGCTGCGTTACTTTGGAGTACTAATACTTTTTTTTTTTCACAGTGTGGTAATGATAGTGAAGAAGATATGTTTGGTGACTATGACAGCTTTTGTGGAAATGATTCTTTGCTAGCTCAAGTTGATGATATAGAGCACAAATACCTGC
The DNA here is from genome assembly GCA_002631895.1 of Agapornis roseicollis. NCBI lineage: Eukaryota > Metazoa > Chordata > Aves > Psittaciformes > Psittacidae > Agapornis > Agapornis roseicollis. Next base: position 46,800 of record NDXB01012328.1, on the reverse strand, counting down.
AGGATGAAAAGCTGGCTGTTAAAGCACCTGGAGAAATCATACCTGGGAATCTTCAGCCAGGACTTCCACAGAAGAAACAAGTTAATTTTTCTATTCCAGAAAATACAGTTGTCCTTAAAGCTGACAAGGAGGATGCTTTCCAAGTGAGTGAAACTGATGCAGTGGATAGCCATCAAGAACAGACTGACTCTATTTTAGATGAATTGCCATCATCACAACTTTTGTATTTTGAGAAAATGGATGAACTTTCTTCTGTTTCTAGAATATCTCCAGCCTCAGAAGGAAGGAATAAATGTGTGAATTCTTCCTTAGAGAAAATCAGGAGTACATCATCCTTTTATCATGATGCTGAACACAGAAACAGACCTACTGACTCTTCCTCAGACTCCAAGAGTGATTTCTTTAAAACTGAAAGTCTTAAAGATCATTTGAAAAGTGCTATGACTGGAAATGCCAAAGCCCAGACTCTGCAGGTCTCTAAAACCAAGACACTTCAAGAAGCTGTTTTATCTGAAGAGATTTGTGTTGCTAGGAAAACTATTGAATCTTCTTCTGTTGATATAGGCCCTTTCTATGGATTACCTAGCAAAGTTAAAGATCTATTCAGGCAATTTCGAGGGATTGAGATGCTTTATGGTAATGTATCTAATAGCTTGTTAAGAAAGAAAAAGAAATACTGGTGAAGAGTTGCTCGTTTTACCCATTAACACTGTAAAAATATTTAAGTTAAGGTAATATTTAACGGAAACCGTGTTGGAAAGTGGTTATTTTCTTTGATTAAGTGGTTATTTTGTGTGTTTAGGTGGGTAGGAAGGTTTGATACAGTCTATAGAAAGGCTCAATCACTAACAGCTTTTAGTGGTCTATTGAAGAAAAACTCAAACACTAGACTTAAAGTAGCCTATAGGAAACATAGGCATTTTTTTATATTGATTAATATGCTTCTGGGGGCTGCTAATACTTCTTTCTTAATTTTGCAGAATGGCAGCATGATTGCTTAATGTTAGAATCTCTACAGCAAAGAAGGAATTTAATATACTCGTTGCCAACTAGTGGTGGAAAAACACTTGTAGCTGAAATAATAATTCTCCAAGAATTACTCTGCAGACAGAAAGATGTTCTGATGATCCTGCCATATGTTGCCATTGTCCAAGAAAAGGTCTGGATACAGTGTTTCTGATACTGCTCATATTCTCTGCTATGCCTTCCTACTTGGCTGGTTTTAACACTAAGTTTAGCAAACTGTATGACTTTTATAACCATATGGTGGGAAGTTAGTCTTTTCTCCTAAATGCTGCTCAGAGGGTCAGTAATTTTGCAGTAAAACAGACTTACAAAGGTGAGGATGCTGAGCCAGAAAATAAAGCATGCTGAAGTTTGAAATAATAGCTTGTTACAATGTTATGAATAGTTCTGCAGTTATCCTCTTTGCATAAAGGAAAAGTTAATTTAGAGAATAAGCGTTAACTCAAGCTTGATAATATTTGTAAACATTTCAGCTTTGCAGGTGGAAAAGGTAGTCATAGCTAATACGTTTTTACGTATCCAAGCAGTTGATTATTGTGTGGGTTGGTTATATGCACATTGAGTTCTTGAGGCAGCGCTAAAATGCAAGAGTGTGAGTTTGCTCTCTGATGGATTTTTTTAAATTTCTTTAAACAGGTTAGGGGTTTATCAAGTTTTGGGATAGAATTGGATTTCCTGGTTGAAGAATATGCAGGAAGTAAAGGAAGATTTCCACCAATCAAGAGGAGAATAAAAAAGTCTCTTTATATTGCTACTATAGAAAAAGGACATGCTCTAGTGAATTCTTTAATTGAAGCAGAAAGAATTGATAACCTTGGTCTCATTGTAGTAGATGAGGTATGCTACAAGACTTACTAAGATTTATAACATGCAAACTTTTGTCTTTATAATATGCCATTATTAGCAAAGAGCATTTTTTGATTACTTGGTTTTGCTTTGAGTGTTTATCATCACTACTTAACTTTTCTGCATTGGTATGTAAACCTGTAATATTGAAAGTTATTTTTCTTTAACTGAAGTATTTGTTGCTGTATCAGGACAATGGATTCTATATTGAGAGATCTACTGTTAGTGATGAATTACTGATACGTACTTGTCAATTAGACATTTCTAGTTGATTAGAAACATAAATAGTCATGGAGAATGTATTTTATGAATCCCACAGCTGGACTCTTAAATGTTGAAAACATGACTGGTACTAATAACGACTGAACAAAGTAACATTTGACTGGGAGAATTGCCCCTTATTCCACTCTTAAGTGGTGCGGCCAAGTTGTGCTGCTAAGGGTTGAATCACATATATAACATCTAACAGGGATGTTTAATTCATGGAATGCTTCAGCCTAACTGGGGTTACTTTAGTAGCTTCGGAACAGAAGACAGTTTAAGGATTAACTTGTTTTTCTGGAAGTAGCTGACTGCTAGAAACCTTTTTATATTAACTTCTACTGTAAGCATTCCTTAAAACAGTTTGCTTGAGGCTGGTGAACACAAAGATCTCTATGCTGACTGTTTACTATCAGGAGTTAAGTGTATCACTTATGGTCTAATTAGATGGAAGGTAAATCTTGTTTCCTGTGTTTGCCCTTGGATCTGTTTTTCCATGATTATTAAATGTTGTTTCAGTGAGGCTAATACTTGTGGAAGGAGCTTGGCAGTCAGAATTTGCCAGAGGGATATAATGAGGAAGTAAGTCCATGGTAATCCCTCTGTAATAGGCAATTCTATAATATTTATTTAGGACTTTAAAAGAATGTTGTGTGGTTTAGAAATACTCTTAACTCGGTAACATTCTTGCATTTTTTCTTTCCTTTCTGTGCACAGTTGCATATGCTTGGCGAGGGAAGTCGTGGAGCAACACTGGAAATGACTCTTGCGAAAATTCTTTATGCTAGTAGTAAGTCACAGCTGCAGTTAATGTTACTAAAATATTGTAGTGATGGTATCTTTAGAGAGATATCATTCATTATCTTTCCAGATTTGTGTTCTGGCTGCTTTTGAAAAACTAGGAATGACTCTGTGCAGTAACAGTGTTTATTTATTTGTTAGTCAGTTGACCCTGTAATGGTGGACCAGGTGTTTCTGAAGCTTTTTGATACTTCTCTGGGATATCCTGAGTATTGACAAATGCCTTCCATTTCTTTGTAGGAGTCTCTTAGCCATTTCAATTAAAAGCTTCTATATAGAGAAGGGTTCCTTTTTTATGTGTACATCTCGAGTAATATTTCTTAGTTATATCCCACTTCAGACTTGCTACTTTGGCATTTAAGAAGACTAACGATACAGAAGCAGGCTTTTGAATTCAATATTGAGCAGGAGTGTTTAAAATTGTGAGCATGGCAATAATAAATTCATGTCAACTTCTGTTTTACAGAAAACACGCAAATCATTGGAATGAGTGCAACCTTAAATAATGTTGGAGACCTGCAGAAGTTCCTGCAAGCGGAGTACTATACTAATAATTTTAGACCGGTCTGTATACTAGACACCATAAACTAGTAAAGATATGTGACTTTAAAATTATAGCATGTCTATTTAGGATTGTATCACACCTTTATGCTTAATTTCACATTAATATAATGCCTGCTGATGCTTACAGTTGTGCTAATATCTACGCACTTGTAAATGCACAAATGCAAGTACCTTTATATCATGTTAAGCCCCTTGTGTCAGTTTAACTATAACTACTTTGATAAATCATTATATTTCGTTTGATTTAACTAGAATTTGTACTACTGGTTGTTGAACACTGCCATGACAATGGTTTATGAATAGTTCATGGGAAACAACATTTCTTGTTTTCTTCATTATAATCAGATGTTTTCTTGGGAAAAGCAATTAAAACAATGAAATCTAAAAAATTCTTGATGGGTGGAGTGTGTTCTCGTGTGCAAGCACGTATGTATGTATATGAAATGTAATGCTTAGAAAAGACATCAGTAATAGCTTAACCTTTAGAGAAGGCTTAACTAAAGATTTTGTTCATGGCTTTTATCTTCCTAGGTAGAATTAAAAGAATACATAAAGATACAAGATACCATTTATGCAGTTGACAGCAAAGCGGAAAATGGCTTTGCTTTTTCACGTCTCCTTAATTTCAAGGTAAACCTGAAGTGCTTATAGTTTCTTTGAAGTATAGTTATGAAATGTACTATTTTACACAGATTTGTTTACAGATATTCTACAAATAAATTCTTTAAATAAGATAGGTCTTTTGTAATACAGATGAGAAAGACAATGTTAGGCTTTGTGGAGAAAAAATTCCTTTAAAATACTGAATACTTAACTTGTTATTTTCACTCCTTTACCACTCTTTAAGGTAGAGGTTTCTTCAATGTTTTGATATATGAAGAGGACTGGGTTTGAGTATTATATGTACCTAGTGCTTTATGGTTTTGGATAGATTTTCTCACCAGTTGATCTTTTGGACTTGACTTTAGGTGATACTGAAAGAAGACATCTTTTGGGGTTTTTTGTTTGTTTGTTTTTGTTTTTCATTATTGCCTTGCATTAATTAATTTGAACCTTTAAAAAGAAAAATACATGTTATAGTAGACTGCCAGTAATAGCACAAGTAACATCACTGTGGTGTTGCTAAAGGAATTTGATGTTTTGAGGAAAAAAAAGCAAAGTGTTTGATTCTTATGTCCAGCTATTCTTCAGTTCAAGATAGATGTGTTAATAAACTATTTCAAGTGAGGATTGGGAGAACTTATCCCCCAATTTCTTGCCCTTATGTTGTGTTAATGCAAATATGGTTTTCTAGCAAAGGTTGAGAACAAGTATTGAATACTTAGTTTATGACTTAATTTCTAAGTTTAAATGTTTGTCAATATCCATTTATGATAGTATTCTAGTAATATGGAGAAAGCAGATCCTGACCACATTATTGCACTGGTTACTGAAGTTATTCCTAAATATTCCTGCCTAATCTTTTGTCCCACCAAAAAGAACTGTGAAAATGTGGCTTTGATGGTGTGCAAGTACCTCAAGAAGTAAGTATCTCTTATGGTTTTTTAAATTATATATGGAATAAATGGTCAGGATATAACTTCACTAGTTTGCAAGTACTTTCCCTGGTGATGAGAAGTAAATATTTTGAGTATGGAATCATGTAAAGTTGCTAAGTGCATAAATGATAGCAAACTGCTCAAGGGTTATCAAACAGATGTTTTAACAAGCAAAACCCCTTATTTAAAAAAGACCCCTAGTTAATAAAATGGTTCTTAGAGAACAAATTAAAAAAAAAAAAAGGAAAAGCATACTACACTAATCTAACCTTGTGCCCCTTTGGCACTGGTCTCTGCAGGCTTAGAAAATGAACATTTTTTTCTATAGCCAGGTATATATAAGTTGTAAAATATAAACCAGGCTTTGTTAAGAAAGAAAGTAAGACTCACATATGGTATCATTTAATTGCAATTTGATCAACTCATATGGTCTAGCCGAGTTAAATTTTATGTAGGAACAAATTATATTCAAATAAATAATAACTCTCCCTCACTTATTGAAATTGAAACCATTTTGATGTATCTGTAACATCCGGTACAAGCTGATACTGGCCCTGTTACCTCTCTTCAGTGCACTTGATGCTCACGTCCAGTCAGAATTTAATCACTTCTGTACCTGTGCTTACAAACAAGAACAGAGTTCTGTTGCAACTTAATCACTCTCCTGTGTCTTGCTATTTCAAAATTACCAAGAATAACTATTTCTCTGACATAGATGTTAGAGGAATGGATAATGAGCAGAAATAGACAGTAAGCATGTCTCTTGATTTTGTTTTTTAATTTTATTTTCTAAGTAGTTAGTGATTGATCTGAAAAAATAGGTAAGTCTAAATAAATGCTTTTCCTTCTCCAAGAGAATTTAGAGCTCACAGGGAGAAAGAGAAACAAGATCTCATCAAGAACCTAAAGTATATAGGAAACGGAAGCGTCTGTCCTGTTCTGAAGCAAACAGTTCCTTTTGGTATTGCCTATCATCATAGTGGCATTACAAATGATGAAAGAAAAATTATAGAGGAAGCATATTCTGCAGGTGTTCTGTGTCTGCTTGCTTGCACAGCTACCTTAGCTGCTGGAGTCAACCTGCCAGCCAGAAGGTTAGTAACTGAAACAGGTTTCTTTCTTGCATTGAGTTTTTTCTGCTTTGTAAAAAGGTTTCTTTAGTAAGTTGGAAACATTGATGCTGTTTAAAGTATGTTCTGCTTTTGCTAGCAAGTTAGATGCATAGGGGATTTAGTGTTCAACTCCGGACACAAGACTGCAAAGCTTTTACACAGGAAAGTGTGAATCAGTATCAAGTTGCTCAGAATGCATAGCTGAAGGGCACTCACATAAATGAATTAAGAAAATGTGACAAAATCGAGGATGTGCTTCAGTATTTTATAATGTTATCCAGAAGAGTAAGGAATACATGGTGGTTTCTTGGAGTATTGTCCTAAGAACAATGTTTACATCATGACATTCTTCTAAGGAGATACAGTTTGAATATGTTTTAACACAAAAAATATTTAGTATTTTCTTACACGAGTGCTGAAGACATGGATGCTGTACTCTGACAAAGACTGTTTATTAAGAATTCATTTTTGTGTGCATGTATGTTGGAATGATGCCTTTGAGGGGAGGCAAAAAATTAATACAGACAAGTATTGTCTTACTAGCATAATGGATGTAGGATCAGTGTAGTTTATGTTTTGTGTAGGGTTTATTTCATATCTCAGTGGTTTTCATCTTAAACTCAGGCCTCTGAGTAGAGGTAAAAACTAGTTCCAAAGGTTCTGCAAAACATAATAGACATATATAGATATATATAAAGAATGTATTTAAAATTTTATTGCTACTTAGTAATTCTAATATAAAGCATAACTTATTGAAGACTTCTTCACAGGGTTATTCTCAGAGCTCCTTATGTTGCTAACGACTTCCTGAAGAAGAACCAGTATAAACAAATGATTGGCAGAGCTGGTCGAGCTGGTATTGACAGTGCTGGAGAAAGTATTCTCATAGTGCAAGAGAAAGACAAACACTTGGTAATTTTTATAAATCTATTGATAATTTAAGTTACTGGATTAAGCTGGTGGGATAAACAGGAGGAGCTGAAATGCCTAGCTCAATTTTTGTTCCCTTCTTAATGTCGCACATATCTGACTTGCGTAATAATACCTGTATCCTGCCTTTATGTGGTTTGTTTTCAGATGTAAACTGTAAACTTTTAGGTGCCTGTACTTATTTTCTTTAAAGCTGAATCATGCATATCAATATTTTTAAATGTGTGAAATGAGTGCAAAAATCTTTTCTCTGAGCTACTATATTTCTTGCTCTTTTTAGGTACAGGATTTAATTAACAGTCCTTTGGAGAACTGTTACAGCAATCTTCTGCTGGAGTTGACCAAGGGGATGCAAACTCTGTTATTATCTTTGGTTGGATTGAAGGTATCAGTTAACTCTTCTGTGTGAGTAACTTAAGTGCTTGGGAATACAAAGAAAATCTTACCTGTTGATTCTTTAGGGAAAAATAGACCTTTTAAACATATTGGCTTACAAGCTCAGAACAGCTTCTAGTTGGATAAAAAGAGCAAAGGTTTGATTAGTCTTATTTAACTCAGATGTCATGTTATGTAATTAATTGATAATTTCCTTATGTGTAAAAAACAAAGCTACCTTATGATACATTATAGTACTAATAGCATTTCCATTTCTGCTACTTCATTCAAAATAGAAACAAATTAACGTGATGCAGTAGTCAGAATAATAGAACAGGTGAAGAGCAATCCATCAGGTCCATCATAAGTTGTCTATCATTTTATTTGTTTCCATGTAATTCTATGGAAACACATTAACAGGATATCCAACTGCTTCTGTAGACAGGTTTTTTCATATAGCTTATAGAATGTGTAAAATGACACCTTTTAACATTCTAATCTCTTGAAAAACTAATGCAGATAGCAGTTACCTATGAAGAGGTCAACAATTTTATGTGCAGTACACTGCTGGGTGTTCAGAAGCAGCTGCTGTCTAAAGAGAGGAACCTGTCAGAGATAATTAAAGATGGGCTAGAAAAACTAGTAGAAAAAGGACTACTAAAAGGAAGAATATCTGAGATGGACAACCATTCCAAATGTACACTAACAGTCACACCGCTGGGGAAAGCTACATATAAAGGTAAGACTTTTTTTCTATTCTTATTATAATCTTTATTTCAACAAACCCTTTCATCTCAGCCTTATTTCAATTTAGTATGTTTTCCCATCTTCAGTCTGAAACTGTAATGAAAATTAAGTTGTAGAGAGACAGATTTGATTGCTAAATAATGCGCTGGGCTGAACATGATGGGAGTGAAATGTAATAACATTGATCACAGTGGAAGTAAAACCAGAACTCTATCTCAAAAAAAGTACTCAAAATGCCTCACAGTCTCACCTTATGATTCATTGTTGTGAACAGTTATTGCAAATGGGGATTTCTTGACCTAGAGGGAAGCTTAGGAGGGAAAGGAAACATATGACATGTAGACCAGTTCTAATAAAGAAGTGAGTATATCGGGAAGCTCTGTTTTCCTGTCATAGCGTAAAGATACAGGATATGGAATGCCACTGGAATAGAGTGAGTCTCTGAAACAGATTCCTTCAGTCTACAAGATTTGTTCCAGGATTTCTTTAAGGCCAAGGCAATTCAGGAACACTCCAAAACCACACCCTGAATGGACATAGTGGGAAATAGATGACTGTCTTTCACCAGTTCTTGTTTCACTGCTCAGGTTAGAGCAATTATTCAGGTTGCAACTGTCCATCTTCAATTCAGATGGCATAACAAGCTGTTGTGGAAGATAAAGGAAATGTTGATTCTCTGTTAAAGTCTATTACATTAACTCTGCATGCCTGTTTAAAGTTGCAGTATATTGTGTGCTTATTATAGGGTCTATAGACTTGGCATACTGCAATCTTCTTTATAGAGAACTGAAGAAAGGTTTGGAAGGGCTGGTTCTTGAGAGCAATCTTCATCTTCTGTACCTGACAACTCCGTATGATACAACTTCTAACTGTAGCCCAAATTGGATGATATACTTGAGACAGGTGAGAATTTACTAGCAAACGTGCATCGGTACATGTAGTAGTACTGATTATTAAATTTTAAGTAAGTTTATACACATAGGAAATGCAGACAGTGAGGTAGCAATTTGATGAGAAGTTAAGATATGCTACTTTATTTTCACTCACAGGGCAGAAGTGCTGTCTTTTATTGCATAAAAACCTAAGTTCTCTTCTGTATCTGTAGTATTTGATCCTGTTTGGGGGAAACAGTGGCAGAAACACATCTTTTGAGTTCCCAGTACTCCAAATCCTGACTCTAAGCTTGGGCCTAGCCTTGCCATCACTGGGGTCTGGTTAACCCAAAATCAGTGTTTTCCTATAAACTGGTTATATGTAATCACATCATGGTAGGCTTCCAGAAAACCACTATTAAATATGTCAAGAACCATTATTTACCTTTTGATGCTCACTCATTTAATCTGTAGTTTGGGGAGCAAAATCCACCACAGAATGTTAAGTCCTGATCCTTGATATAAGTTTAATGCTTTACACCAACCATGATTGCAACTATTACACTGTGACCCATACCTTCCTACAGACTACTTATGCTTATGTCAGCCTAGCAGCACAGCCCTTAACCTAGTCTTGCACACTCTGTAAGATCCAACCATAATTCAGTTCCTCTCTTTATTGTAAAATGCTGTATACTAAGGGTAGCACTAATACCTATTTGATTTTGTTAAAATGTAGCATTCAGAGATTGACAGTTACAGATAATTCAAACAAGTAGCAAAGAAGTTGCAGATCTGACTTTAGTGACTCTACTAGTCTAGTGACTCAAGTACTATATAGAGATATTACAAAGCATTATTTCACTTCAAGTAGTAGACTTATGTTTTCTATAATATTAAGAAAATTAAGTATCTGAAAATTCTTTATAAAATCTTATTTTAGTTCAACCAGCTAAGTGGAGCAGAGCAAAAAGTAGCAGATATTGTGGGAGTACCTGAAAGCTTTATTACAAAAAAAGCTTCTGGCCAAGCCATCAGAAAGGTAGGCTAGAGATTTCTCATACCTAAGATCACAGTTAAGTCATTTCATTTGATTATTTACAAATTCTAGATTATTTTTCTGCTAGTGTTCTTTATTACTGTTGTACTTATTAAGTTTCTTTTAACCTCATTGGTTAGTTTTCTTAGTGTTGTTTAATGTCATTGGGTATAATATAGTCACATTTGAAAGACAGGAAGGAGCAGAGGTAACAAGATCTTCCTTGTAGTGCTAGCAGAGTATCTTGATTATGGTATTGGCTCTGAATTCTGACTTGCTTTATTCCTAGAATGTGGACAGTGCTGTGGTAAACAGACTCTACCTGTCATTTGTCCTTTATGCACTACTGAAAGATACCAATATATGGAGTGTTTCAGAGAAATTTAATATGTCCCGGGGATATGTGCAAAATCTCCTTAATTCTGCTGCCTCATTCGCCTCCTGTGTCCTACGCTTCTGTGAGGTAGTGTGTTAATGAATTCCAATAAATTCTTTGGGGTTTCTAAGATCCGAAGTCTTGTTCTCTCACATTAGAACTGAATGCAAGCGTTGTATTTCACCTTTCCTGTTCAAAGTTATTTTTCCTATTCAGAAAAGCATGCTCATACAGTGATATTTCTTATATTAAAAGTAAACTTTATGTACAAAGAAAATATACAAAGTGTACAGTGCACTGACAGTTTTACCTTTCTCTTGGAAATAAGGCCATCGGGTTGTGGAATGTCATCTCAGGAAAACAGCTTTGGGGTTTTCAGCTGAAGAGTGCTGAATACAACTGCAATTCTGAAAGGATAACTAGAAATGGCAATGCTTCCCCTATCTAAAAGCCAAATATATGCTTGTTGCCATAGCAAAGCTCTTATTAGTCATATCCCCCAATACAGAACTTAGGATTTGATTTTTAATTCTACTTATCTCTGCAGGAACTGGAAGAATTCTGGGTTTACAAAGCTTTGCTGACAGAACTTACCAAGCAGCTGACATACTGTGTTAAGACAGAACTTGTCCCTCTGATGGAGGTAGCAGGTGTTCTAGAGGTTAGTAAACCTGGCTTTGTGAGATGTTTCCAATATAAACTAGTATGCTGTATGTTACTGTGTCTTATCTGGAAGACCAAGCTAGGGGTTTTATTGAGAATTTGGAATAGTGCAGATATCCCACAACAGTCCTGGAGATTGGGGGAAAAGTGGTCTGTTGAGGAAATGTGACCTGGAGCCAAGGATGTTTTTCTTCTGGCTGCTACCACAGCAACAGGGAAAAATCCTGTATTTGAACAATAATCTAGCTGTATACTCCGTTGAAAAACAGAGTCCAAGTTTTTTATGGTAAAGGATTCTTGAGTAAAGAGAAGCAGTAATTTACATATTTAGTTACATTACACAATCCTCACAGAAATATGTGAAGTCTTGTTGGGAACTTAGGCTTTTACAATCACTGGCAGTGTTGCATGTGTTCTAAGTAAGAAGCTTACTCTGTCTCTGAATCAAAGACTCCTGTGAAAGTAAAAAATCTTTTTGGGCTTCAGAGCAAGGTTATAAGTAGTTATTGGACTCCTTTGCAAAATTACTTAACTAGCTTGTACAGCCTGTTGTAGAATCAGTTTGTTGGTAACCATTGAATTTGGTGGCAGTAAGGCTTTATTCCAAGGAGCAAAACAATGAAGACTTAGAGCTTAATGGTGTATTTTGTAATTGCATTTTCTGAATTAGATGCAGGAGGCAAGTAGTCTTTTTGATGGCTCACTCCATAGGGGAACATTTCTGTGTAAGGCCTAAACCAGCCTCAACAGCATGATTCTATGAAAATTAATCATTTCAAGATGACTCTTGACAATTACTGCTATAATTAAGGTGTTTCTGCACTGGAGTTAAAACTGTGCCACAGCTGATATTTGTAGCAGATTAAATTGTCATCTTGAACAGAGATAATTTGCTTAGATTTCTGTGGAGGAAATGATAAAATCAATCTTGAGGTTACTGTAGTGAGAGTGATTTTCAGCACGCTTACTTGTACAGTTTTCAAAGAGCCATCTAAAACCTTTTCATGGGGTTTAAGTCATTAATGGGGAAGGATTCTGTGTCCTCAGTCATACTATGCATATAGCAGCCTAATAGGTCACAGAAGATATTTGCTGGCAATTAGTAGTTATTTTTGGTGAGATTAATGACACCTGGTTAACATCAATGAACGTGCATAGTCCTCAGTTACCCTGGAGGAAGATAATGTCTAAAGAAACACATATGACATCAAATAAATGTCTTTCTATTCCTTCTTGTCTCTACAAGAGGTAAGGTGCAATAATCGCTCATCAAATGGGTACTATTTCATAATTCAACATATGAGAGCCTTTGGTATACAAATTACTCCACTACTAGTGTAGAAATGCATTTTAATTTAAACTTTGTGAAGTACTAGCAGTACTTGTTTTGCAAAGGAAATGTTTGCCCAAAGGTCAAGGTTAAGCAAATACTACATGGCTACCTTACGTAGCAGCAGGATCAAACCAAGTCAGGAGAAGCAGATAGTGCACAAACCCCTATACTGCTGATAATCAAGTTCTAGACTGTCTCTTCTGTGGTGTGTATCTCTCTGGTATGTGTGAAATCACAGACATGACTTCACACGAAACTAGAGAAATAAAAAAGATACTGTTAAACTGGAAGAGAAATTCTTTATAAGCTTGAAACAGGGAAGTACAGTCTTCTGGAATTCTGTGAAAGCTCTGTTATGTGAAAATTCTGGGGGGGAAAGATATATGAACAAAGTCTTTCACTTGGACATCATGAAATAATGTGACAATCATTCCTGTCAGTGGTAGTGAATGCAGAGAACATGATAACAAAAAGAGGATGGTAGAGTTAGTATCATCTAGGCTCAGAGAAAATGGTGACAACTGGGTTCTGAAGAGCTGGATAAGATTGTATTGGGAGACAAATATCAGTAGTAAAGCTTTATTTTGGGGAGGTATGATTCTCAGGGAGTATTCGTGTTCTTAGGAAAATAAATCAGAATTGCATTAATAAGCAGAAATTACATGTTTTAGATTGGCACAGAGATTGGCACTTAATGCCAATTCTTACTGCCTTCTCTAATAAGCTAACACAACTTTGAACTTGCAGGCACGAGCAAAACAGCTTTATAATGCAGGGTACAAAACTTTAGCACACTTGGCTAATGCAGATCCAGAAACTCTGGTCAAGATGATTGATCACTTGTCACGACGTCAAGCCAAACAAATCGTTTCATCTGCAAAGGTAAGTTAGAAACAAAGCTATAAAAACCTGCTTCAGAACTTCAGTATGTCGAAAGTGGGTGTTTGAATGACTTTAAAAGTGAAGGGTTCAAATTACTAATAAAGGCATTGGTGGATTTTTGTGATCCAAATAAGAATATGTATTAAGAATATTGAAATATTTTCTTGCCAATATAATTGACCTAAGGTGGTTAAGAGTAACAAATTGAGCAGTTGCTGACCTTCAAGCTTTTGGTAAAGTAAAGGAGTGTCTAGAATAAATGAATGGGTGGGTGGTGTGGAAAAAACTATGCAGTCAATAACCGAGTCTTGGTTTATATATTCTCAAGGAGTAAAAGTCATTTTAGATCATGGCTGTTTATAGTTGTTCTAGGCTCCTTACTGCTTTTTTGTTGCTGTATGAGCCAAAAAAAAAGGGATATATGCAGATTACTCATCAGTGCCAAATGCAGCAATCTAGCTTATTCTCATGCTCAGATATTAAACTGATGGAGTTTTCTCTAACTGAGAAGTTAAGAATATTTGTGTGTGTTACACTATGCATGCTACTGGGGAACTATTATATGCCAGCTGTCAGCAACAAACAGCTCAGGGAATGAAATAGTTACAAATATCAGGGGTCCCTATATGTCTGATGTAAAATGCTGTAGTAGGAAGTTTTGTATGAAGCAAGAACTTGGTAACTTGGCAGGCACTACTTACAGATGTTTATTCCAGCATGGAAAACAAGTATCTGTTATAGATGCCTCTGCTAACAGTTCTAGACAAAACTGATCATATTCTGTTATATTTAGCATATTAAGTGATGGCAGAACTGAGAAAACCAGCTGTGTACAGTGTAAATTTTTGTGTTAGTGTTTTTCATATGGGTATACACTAAAAAGTAAAAAATGCTTGTGGTAGTTAGTACTTGTGAAAGTTAGTCCTCTGAGGCGAAGGTACCGTACTCCTGTGAGCAGCAGCAATACAAGTTTTTTACAGACCAGATGCAAGCTTGGAAAGAAACATTGGTGTTTTAACCTAACCTATAGCTAATATTTATATTCGTTTTTTCGGGGGTTTTTGTGTTCATTTTATTTTTTCCCATTATAGATGCTGCTGAGTGAAAAAGCTGAGGCTTTACAAGAAGAAGTTGAAGAACTCTTAAAGGTGCCTACAGATATCCCAAAGATCTACTGACCATGAGGAAAAATCATGAATGCAGAAATTGGCATATTTTAAAATTTTTAACTTTGCTATGTGAAGCTTTTGTAATTATAATAAATATTTATATCTATACATCTATATATATCTATATATATAAGTAGCAATTGAATAGATTTTTACAAGCCTTCATTTAGCAGAAACATGCTTCTAAGACCATAATTATGATACTTTACAGAGGCTTACAAAGTTTGGATAAGTGAGATATTTGAATGCATTTGTTGTTAAACCAGGTCAAGAATTTAAGACCAGCCCTTTTCAGAGGCAGGATGATTCATTTACATTGCTAGATTCAGTGCCTGCAGGGGAATCCTGGTGCTGATATTGAAGTGCCTGAGGCAGAAATGGTTTTGGAAACATGAGAACATGTTCAGCTAGCTCTAACAGTAAGGTATTATTTGCCCTCAAGTGCAGAAGCAGTATTTGCCATGACTTGAGGTTATCTAAGCCTTCCCCTTTTAATCAAGATATGTATTCTTGAGCAATGACAAATAATGAGAATTTCTCTATTGGTTTATTTGCATTATCATCAAAAGACAGATGATGCCCACTCCAGTGTGAGTACGTATCTAAGCAGTTCATGCACTTAGGAAAATTTCAGTGGTGCCTGTAAAGCCCAACCAGTTGCTGTAAAGATTTATTGGTGCTCGATGTGGGTATTTCTCCAAAGATTGAAACACTTGCATGGGTCTGGGAGGTGAGGGGGAACCCACAGCAAATTACTCTAAAATTATTTACTCTGAGTATTGAGTTATTACAATAACTTGTGTAAATAGCTCATTAATTGCTACATTAATTACAGGAGTTTCACAATACTCCCATGATTGGGAGTATGCTAATTTTAAAGTGTATGGGTTTAGTTTTATGTTGTAAAGGGGAACAGGAGGAAAAATTGTTTCTGGCAGCTGTCCATTGTTGGTTGCCTGTCATCATGCTTAGACATCACTGTAACTACCAGCACTGTTGCAAGACTAGGTTTTGGTGAGATGCATGTTTAGGAATGAAGTCAAGTATTCCCTACAAACAGTAGAGTCCCTTTCAAATGGTAGCAAAAGCTGGTTTGAAACAAGCAGGTGGTTTCAAGTCTGTGTGAAGCTGGTCCGAAAAGAGGGAGAAGATGACATTTGTTGCCTCTGCTGCTCTGTTTTACAGGCTGTGCTTTGCCAGATGGATGAGCGCAACTCCTCCAAGGCTTTCTCTGTGACCTTTAATAACATTAGAGGTGAAACTGCAGTGATCTGCACTGAAACTTTGCTATATGTAGCTTGCCTTGTTTTTATGAAATCAGAAAGCTCTGTTACCTGGCTTTTCCCCTGAGAGAGGGGAAAAAGTATGTAACAGATGCTAGTCAGTATTTTTGTGCTGCTGTATCATGTGCAGGTGTCAGAATGGCTGTATGTTGGATTTGGTGAATGTCTGCTACAGGTGGTTGTACTACAGGAAAGCTTGTGCTAAGGATGGAATTAGAATGTTTTGGAAGGCAAATACTTCTTGCTTCAATTGGATATTTATATTCTGAAGCCTGTGTTAAAAGGAAAGAACAATTATTGGCCTATCTATGTGAAATGATAAATGCTTCAAAGCAAAGGTAGGTTGTAAACATACGCTCTGTAAGATGTTCATGCTAATTTCTTCATAACCCATAGTAACTTGGATCCAGAACTATGATGTGTTTAAGTCTCTTCAGGCTGTACCTAGTACAGAGCAAGTGTTCTGACCAAAAACCTTGGAGCATATTTCTTAGCATTTACGCCTATTTACTTCCCAACGTGCGTGCAGAGTAGTTCTTGTGTTTATGTGATTCCCTTCCCTTCCTTCCCTGCGTCCATAATTCTGTATTTTCAGGAATGCCTGAAATGTAACAACTTACTGAAAACTCTCTCTGGAAAGCCTGGTAAAAGGGTCAGGCTTAGGTTAATGTTTAGCTGTTCACTTTCATTGTGTGAAAAGACCTATTGTATTCCTATATTCTGGAAAGCTGCTTCCAGTGAGCTGGTCCTGCCTAGGCAGCTCTTACTTTGTTCATCCTTTTAGAGCTTCATTTGATACCTTTCAGCATGGTGGTCCAGCACTGAGTATTGGTTGTACTGAGAGTCAGATACTATCACTTAAAAGCTTTGTTGTGGCTAGAAGGGAGGCTGAGTGATTTTGTAGTGCTCTCTTTTGTGTGCTGGAGGTCAGCAGCTCCCCTGGTACCTGAATTTCTCAGCTGCAGACTCAGTAGAAACTATCTTTTAGCAATATCTATAAAGCTATGTGCACTTCAAAGACAGCTCCTAAAACCTAGACCCAAAGTGACATTTTCATCTCTGAAGAAACAGAGTGTGTGCTATCTGACAGTTATAACTAGTTGGGTTCAGAAATAAAACTAGCTGGGAGTCCAAAGAGCACTGTCAGGACCATGTTTGGCTGGGGATTTGGGGGCAGGGAGTAAGGATAGCCTACAAAAACATCTTGATACACACATCTCTCTGTCTTTTACACTTTTCAGGCTTTCTTGGCATCAGCTTAGTCTTAATTTCAGCTTCCTGAGGCTTCTCACACAGAAATATAGATTAAGTGCTACTCTGACATTGGCCATCTCTGTTCATCTGCCCAAATGCTGCTATGTCACAAGAGTTGTTTGCCTTTTATATGGACAGTTCTTCCCTTCTAATTCCCTTAATATGTACAGGTGAACCACCAAAATAGGTATAGATATGCATAGATAGATACATCAGCTCTTGGTTCTTGCCTAGGAACAGCAGCGGGGTTGCTATTAGCAATAACATGCTGCTGCGAACAGTTGAAATTCCTGGAAAGCTTTATTTTCAGCTCTTCCTTGTGGAAACCTGGTGAGCACAATGTGTCTGCTAACAGCATCACTGGCGTGGGAGAAGCACAATGCCTGATAGGAGCTCTGTGACCACAGCATTTGAATACCATAAGGCAGGGGCTAGGCCTTCTGTGGAGTGTGGGAGCAGGAGCGGGTGTTGGTACAGAGCTGGCTTCTAATAACATGCAAGTGGGTTTAACCCTAGTCCTGGTTCTTACTCCCTCCCCTTGCAGCTCACAGATTCTGCCCTAATTTCCATGAGAGTCCAAATACCTCTGTTTTTTCTCCCCTGCTTTGCCATATTTAAAAATGGGTATAATACAATGTGGAAAATGCCCAGACAAAAGCTACCCGTTCCCATTTAGTACCTGTAGCTCTTCAGGTGTTACTGGTGGGAAGGCATTACGTTCCAGATACAAAGGTTTTGTGGACTGCTAAAAGCATAGCACATGCTACACCTTTTGTACACACGTGCACACAGCAGTTGAATCCAGAATGTAGCACTGATTATTTGAAACGCACACCTTGTGCCTCTGCCATGAGAAACACGGTACAGGGGCAAGCGATTCTAAGTGCTTCTCTCCAAGGAAGCACCTAAAGGG
Source organism: Agapornis roseicollis (assembly GCA_002631895.1). Lineage (NCBI taxonomy): Eukaryota > Metazoa > Chordata > Aves > Psittaciformes > Psittacidae > Agapornis > Agapornis roseicollis. The sequence goes on along the minus strand of NDXB01012328.1, from coordinate 28,816 downwards.
AAAAGCAGTGAAGTCCAGCACAAAACAATTGTGCACAAGCTGCATCTCGCCTGACAGCTATTAACATTTTCTGTACCTGCCGTAATGCCCTTAACCTGATTTGCAGCAGTGATTTGCCACGTGCTGAGCTGCATTCTTCAATCCTTGGTTCACTCATGGGTAGTTGGCGTGGTGCTCCAGTCATCTGCTGATAGATGAATTATTCCTCTGGCAGAGAGTTACCCCAGCCCTTCCTGTGGGTGTGGGCATATAATTGGTGGTGTACCCCAGAATGGGAAGAATTATGCTGGCTAAGATACCGAGACAGTCAGGAGTGTCACTGGTGTTTCCTTTCTGGCAGAGCCATGGCTGTGGTTATCAAAAGCAGAGTTCATTTGGTCTAGTTCTTCTCGTTCTGGTGGCAAGTTACTTAATAGTATAAAAATGTAGAGCAAACAGGAACAGGAAGGGCCAGGCAAGGGAGCACTTGAGCCACACTGATTAATACCCCAACCTCAGTGAGTGTGGGAAGCACTGTGCCTGAATAAAGTAACAGATAAGGACTGGACAATTTGCAGCGTGTTCCAGCAGATGCCTGTTTTCAAAACAAACTTGATAAGAAACATTTATGATTCAGGATGAACTGGTGCAGATAGGGAAATATAATAGTGTTGTTAAGTGTAATTACTTCATAGCCTCATAGAATGGTTTGGGTTGCAAGGGACCTTAAAGATGCCATGGCTCACCTTTCACTAGACCAGGTTGCTCAAAGCCCTGTCCAACCTGGCCTTGAACACTGCCAGGGATAAACACTTCCAGAGTTTAGAAACTTTGCTGATGATTCAACAGCATGCATATTAATCTGCAGCAGGCTGTTCCCCTGCAGGGCTCTCTGCCAAGTCCAAAGGGGAAGAGTTTTGGCATGGAATGGATTCTGCGGGAAGTCCCTGGGATACAGATCCAAAGCAGGCTCGAGTCTTTTTTGTTGTCACAGCAATTCCACGTTGCATGTTGGCTGTAATTAAGAAATACCTTTATTGCAACAGTGGAGCAGCGGGAGGGGGGGAATGTGAGCTTCAGTCTGAAGCGCCAGGGTTGCCCCCTGTTATTTGTCACAGGTTTGCTGTGTGCTGCTGTTACTCGGTTTCCAGCAGCAGAGGTCCGTGGTTAAGGTGTCAGGCTGACATCTCATCCCTCAGTGGTAGCAGTAGCAATATTCAGCGTGCTATGATTTTCCAGCCGCTGTTTTTGCACGCAGCTGCGCAGGGTTGCACAGGCAAGGCAGAAAGCTGCAGAAGTTGTTTGGTCGTGCTGCAATGCTCGAAAGGTCAAAGCAGGCAAAGAACCAGCTTGAATCCCAGGTTGGTTTTGTAATGGTTGAAGGTGTTGGCGGAGTAGCCGTGCGCTTCTGGTGCCTTGGCGCTGCTTTGACACACCGCGCGGCAGCGGGGCTGCGCTTCCAAGATGCTGTTGCATCCCGAAGCCCCTTTCAGAGGGTGAGGCGGGCCCCGGCGCTCACTGCTCACTCTGCCTCCGTCCCTGTCTCCCTCCCGGCGGGGAGCGGAGGGTGCGCACCCACCCAGTACACGCACCCCGGCACAGGCCCGCCCTCCTAGGGGGTGGCACCGGCCGGGAGCGGCGGCCGGGAGCGGAGGATGCTGCTGCTGCCGCGGCTGCTGCCGCTGCTGCTGCTCTCGGAGGGGCAGGCGGCGGTGCTGCGGCTGGGGCTGCGGGGCACCCCCCGCGGCGAGGTGAGCCCCGCTTTCCTCTCCCTCACCCTGGACGCCAGCCTGGCCCGCGACCCGCGCTATGTCGCTCTGCTCAGGTGAGCCATCTTCCCCCCCCCCCCCCC
>NDXB01012328.1:9719-26898 GCA_002631895.1 Agapornis roseicollis | reverse complement strand
GGTGGGGCCTCTTCCCCCCCCCCCCCTCCTTCCTTCTGGGCAAAGGAGAAAGGAACCCGGGGCTGGGGAGCAGCAGAGGGGTCTCCCAGGGCGGCAGTCCAAGGCGGAAGGAGAGGTCCGCAGACACGGGGAATACAGCCCGGGCATCCCGGCGGGGAGCAGACAAAGGGGGAGCGGGGGGGAGCGTGGGGACCCTATCCCTGGAGCTGGGGCCGGCTGCTGCATTCCTCCTGCTTCAGGATGCCCTGATTTCGCCTTCCCGGGGCAGCAGCAAGGCAGTCCTTGCCGTGGGTGCTCGGGGAATGAGCGGCAGGGCCGGTGGGTAGAGGGAAGGCACAGCTCGGGTGGCACTCGCTGGAAGCAGCATAACCTAGGGAGAGGAGATGGTTTGCGAGCAGAAAAAGAGAAGGAAGCCGCCGAGCAGAAGGGTTCCAAGTGCAAAGTTGCTAGCCCTGCCGCCCGGCTTTGCAGACATTTGCCGGGGCACTGTCAGTATAAAGTCAAATAAATACTGAAGATCTGTCACCATCAAAGCTGAATCAGGAGATCCTAAAAATGAAGCCTTTTTTACCCCCTTGGGTAATGCTGAAACTGCCAAGCGATTGTTGTTCCCTGCCTGTTCTTTTGGCTCTAACCTCTCCTGCCTTTTCTTCACTGCTTTTTCTCTAATTTTTTTGTACTCTGTTCCTTTTGGCTGTACCTTTTGGGGGGCCAGTCTTAATTCTTTCTTTTTCATCTGTCTGATCCCATTTTTCAACCCTACAGTACATTTCAAGTCCTGATCTCCCTTCTCCCACCACTTTCATCTTTCCCCCTCATCAAAGCGGGGAGAAAGGTGACACCAGCTTTATTGGAGAGTCCTCACTCGGGTCTCCAACCCCAACCAAATACCTTGGGGTTGGGTTTGGGGCTGGCCCTGCTGCCACAGGGAGCGGGAAGTACTTGGTGGTCTCTAATCTGCTGTGTGTCACCACCAAGCAGATAGTGCTGGTGTGCCTGGTGTCCTCTGATGCCTTGTGGTTTCTCCCAGTGAAGGCCAGTGTCGGTGCTGCATGTTGAGTTATTTTACAGACCTGCTTTGCTAAGGCTAACAAGTGTCCCAGCATGGACCTTCAACCTCTCTTGGGTAGAAAAGTGATTGCTTTGTGTCGCGTTAATGGAAATGGGGACTGATGGTGTGCAATCAGTTGTATGTCCACCTTCTCATGGGACAGGTATGTTAGCTTGGTATAAACAAAACCAGAAAGTCTAGGGGAGAAGGATGCTTGGCACAAAAAACCCAATCCTTATTTTGGAGTATGGCTTTACTTTGCCCCAGGATTTGACTCCCTGTCTGTGACTGTGCTCCCCAGATGTTCCACATCTGCTCCTCGCTACGGGGTAACCCCAGGTCGTCTACTGCAGCACTTCCTCTGAGCACTTGCCATGTTTATTCTCTACCCCAAAGCCATAGTCTGCATGAATACAGTGTTTTTCTGTTTCCTGTTTTCCCTATCTCAGCAATCCCAAACTGCGTGCCCTGGCAACAGCCCTTTCCCCAGGCTTCCTGAGGTTTGGTGGCACTGAGACAGATTTTCTCATCTTTGATCCCAATAAGGATTCAACATCAGAAGAAAGAATCATCTGGGAACTTCAGGCCCAGCAAGGTAAAGCTGGCATCCATGTATTAGACTCAAAACCATCCTTGGTTTAGGAGATGACTTTGATGCAGGCTGGGGATGCCACAAGGGCACAGCAGCAGTGCTGGGAGTCCTCTACAAAGTCAGCATTGTTCTCTGTGGAGAGGAGGTCTGTGGACCTTCAGCACCATCTGCGGGAGGAGCTGTGTCAGCCCTGGGAAAGCCAGGAAGGGTGTGGGGGATATCAAGTCCACTCTGGCTTCTTCTGCCCTGTGCTCCATGCAGCAGCCTTGGTAGCTCCCCTGCTGCCTGGGACACTGACAAGGCCAGCCCAAAAGCTGTTGTTTCTTTGTGAAAATCAAGTCACGGACAGAAGGAGTAATCTGATGAGAACAGAGTGTCCCTTTTCTCTATCTTGACCAAAGCCAGAGCTAGGCTGGGGGTGCAGCCTTGCCCTCCTGTTGCTTCAACATGCCAAGTGCAAACTCACAGGAACACTGCCAACTGCTCGAGCTCGGTCCTGGTGCATGAGGTTTCCCACTGCATTAAGGTTAATTTGCTCTGTAAACTTAGCAAAGGCACATAAACCCTTCTAGAGGTGTTTAAGGAGAAAAAATTCCCATCTACTCCTGCATGACAGCACAATTGTACATCACTGTGTGGTGATGCTCAGTTTTGAAGTCAAGCGGTACTTTTACCCCTGTTCTACTTCGCTGAGTGGCTTGCCTCCTTTCTGAGATCATGAGCTGTGGCTCCAGCTCATGCCTTCCTCTCTGGTTATGGCTTGTTCCTCAGTTACATGCTGAGAAAAGACATGAGCTTTGAAGAACTGGTGTCTTATGACTCCTGCTGATGGTGGTGTTAGAGCCACACAGGGCAGGCAGCGCTTTCCTTGGCAGGAGATAGGCAGCTCAGGAAGCATTGCACCATATCTGCTCACAGCAAGGTGGGCCCTGCTGTGCCACTGCAAGCTGGGGTGGGTTATCTGCTCCTCAGGCACAGCAGCCCATGCTTTGTCAGCTCACTGGAACAAGGGTTGTTTCCTGCTGATGCTCCAGCTATAACAGTTTATTGTGTAGCAATGCCACATTAGCCGCCTCCAGAAGCAGAGCTTGGTCTTCCTCCACTCTACCATTTCCATCACCCTAAACTGGGAAGAAAGATGCATTACGTACATACTTATGCACCATATAATATGTATTTATGCACAAAACCAGACCTCTTTTTCTATGCGGTTAACATTCTGGAATTAGGGATGCGTTTCACTAAAGCGCACAACTGGCTCTCAGCCTGGCACCAAGCCATTGGGCTTCCTCCCGAGGGATACATCCCTTTGCATGCTGGCCTCTGGCTGTGGAAATGAGGACTTAATTGCTATCAACCTTCTTCTGCCCTACAGAGGCTTGTGGCTCAAGGCCTGCGTTTGCTGCTGTTGAGAGGCTGCTGCTGGCCCAGTGGCCCAGCCAGGAGAAGCTGATTCTTGCGGAGCATAACCGGATAAAGCACAAAAACACCACCATTACAAGTAAGTCCTCAGTGGATTTTTCTGCTAGGGTTTGTAACAGGGCGCTGCAAATCTCTGCCCTGGGGTAAAAGGGCCACAGGCTGTTAGGAGCTGAAGCCACTGTAAGATAAGTATTTTGCCCACTTAGAACAACCACAGAATCACCAAATGGTTTGGGTTGGAAGGGACCTTAAAGCTCGTCCAGTTCCAACCCCCTGCCATGGGCAAGGACACCTTCCACTGCACCAGGTTGCTCCAAGCCCCATTCAACCTGGCCTTGAAGAAAATATTCAAGGTAATCTTATACCATCTGCTACCTCCTATTGAATAGTATCCTGCTGGCTGCAGGACTTGGGAGGATCTCAGCACCTTGCAGGATGATGTGTAGCAAGGTCTGGTCTGTTCTGTCCAGCTAGGAGAGCTAGGCACATCTGCAGCACCAGGCTAAATAAATAAAGGCAGTAAAGATGGTCACTTGGCCGCAGCTCAACTAGCACACTATAACTTTGATATAAACACCTCCCTTTCCCTCTGTGCAGGGAATACCCTGGACATTCTCTACAGCTTTGCAAACTGCTCAGGATTTCACCTGATCTTTGGGCTCAATGCCCTGCTGCGGAAAGATGGCTTGCAGTGGGACAGCTCCAATGCCCAGGCACTGCTAGACTACTGCGCCTCACGGAGGTACAACATCTCCTGGGAGCTCGGGAATGGTGAGTGTGAAGCCTTCGGGCCAGGCCGGCAGTCACCTGAAAGGCAACACCACAGGGTATGGGCTGGCAATTTTGGATGTTTTGGATGACAGCCCATAAAGGAAAGGAGATGCGTTATTGGGAAACAATAAGGTCTTCATTTGCGAGGAGGGATTGCACAGAAGGCCAAATGAATGAGCCAGTTGAAATCATTTTTCTCTGAGATGAGGTGGATGATGCTGTTCAAGGTACAGGATGTCACCTGGGACAGAGTACTGGAGAGCAGCACACTCTCCAGTCACCCAGGCTTTTGGTGTCATGCTCGTTGCCTTCAAACATCTCACCTGTACCATGCCAGATCAGGCATAGGGGGTTGGTACTCTCCCAATGGAACAAGCTGCCCTATTTTGTGCCCCAAAACTCTAGCAGGGTGCTGATGCGCACGTGTCTTCCCCAGAGCCCAACAGCTTCAGGAAGAAATCCGGTGTCTACATCGACGGCTTCCAGCTGGGGCAAGACTTTATTCACTTGCGCCACCTCCTCAGTAGCTATACCCTCTACCGGCACACCAAGCTCTATGGCCCTGATGTCGGGCAGCCCCGGAAGCACACACAGAGGCTGCTGAGGAGGTAGGGCTGTGGGGCCCTGCAGCACGCCTGGGGTGGGCAGCTGTGGGTAGCAGTGGTTTGTCTGCACCCAGATGCAGTATGGGCATGAGGAAGCATCTGGCAGGGTTTTGATAGTTTTCTGTTCCAAATCAATACTAAGGATGTACAACCGGATACATCCCATTTGAGAACTAATTTCCTGATTTTCCTTTGAATTAGAATAATGGATTGTTGGTTTTTTTCCCCTTGACTGGGGATTACCTGCATGCATGAGCTCAAGGTGTAAACGCTCAGCCAGTTGGAACAAAGATGCTAGCAGTACTTCAGTGATCCACAGACCTCTCAATTGAGCGCTGGCTGTGTTAACAAGGGCTTTTCATGCTAGAAATCTCTCTGTGTTACACAAGCATTAATTCATCCTCCCAGCAACCTGCAGAGGCAGCCGGGCTGCCCAAAGCCCGTTTAAAAGCCATCACAACTGTGGCCCCAAGGCAATTCACCATCACTACCGCCAGCTGGAGGTAGAGGAGAGGGCTGTGCAGGGCAGTTGGCTTAAGGGCAGCTGTGACTCATCACCAGTACTAACCTCTCCCTTCTCCACTGCATTCCTTCTGGTTGCAGCTTCCTGAAATCAGGAGGGAAGGTGATCGACTCTGTCACATGGCATCAGTAAGTACTGCTCAGGTACCATCCTCGCTCTGCTTACTGCCTGTTTTCTTTACGAAAGGTCAATTTGGGCACCTCAAGAGGAAGGAGGGGGTGCAGCACCCCTCTCAGCAGTTCCTCAGGTGCCTCTCTTCAAATTCCTCCACTCACAATAAGAGATGGATTGAGGGAACGTGCTACAGAACTGCAGAAGGTCTCCAAAGAACCTACTTGGTGCACAGACCCAAAAGCAGTGCTGGGGGATTGTAATGTAAGCACAGCAGCAGGGAATGCAACTCGTGCAAGACCATCGTTTTGCCTGCTAAATTCATGCATTGAGAAAAACGTAAGTGGGATGTGGAGAAAAGGATGGCACAGCAGCTTCATTTCTCAGAAGAGTGTGAGGGGGTATCACAGCTTTCCCCTGCATGATGAGAGTATCTGCAACGGTTGTGCCTTTTCGCACGTGCTGTGTTTTGACACGTATCAAAAGCTGGTGAGATCTGAGCAGCAGTCCTGGTTGTCTCAAAGCTTCTAGCTGCAAACCCTTGCAAATGAAATGTACTTTCCCATGGGAAGAAGGGGGTGTCATATAAAAGGAAAAGCAGGTAGCTCAGACTTACTTGTCAGAGATGCCTCTGCTGAACTTCTGCATAAGAGAAGGTTTCTAACACAAGGTTTAAACAACCCATGAGTGGCTGGGCTTGGAAATACAGTCAGTACCCCTAACATTGGTGCTCTTCTTGGCATTAGAAAAGTTGAAGCTGATTGAGTGAAAGCTTTGCTCCCTAAAAACAAATTCAGGGAGTCACTGATGACCCTGCTGCAAATGCACCCAACTCCTTGTGAAAAGTACAGCAGAAGCTCTGTTAGCTGATGCGTTACATGCTGCATTTTCCCCCTCTATATTTATATCTGTTTCATACAAACAGAAAACCCTGCAGGTCTGGCTGCCCCTTACCCATAGGAAAGTGCTAGCAGCTTCTCCTGTTCCCTTACATTTGCTCTCCAAGTCAGTTTGGGCTGTGTGTGTATAACTTGCTCTCAGATCCCAGCCACAAGACAAACCACACTGCCACATCCCCAGCCCTTTACTCTTGTCTCATGGCTTAGAGAAGCAGTTTTAAAGTGCAGTGGGGCAAGCTATCCCCAGGACACCTGCCATAAACTCCATGGGTTTGTAAGTGATTTCTATGTGAAGGTGGTTTTATTTGCAGAGCTGAATGCAGATCTGACATGCAGCACTCAGTAACAGTAGGAGAGATGCACATGCTTATATTATATATGTATAAATACGTGACTTATCTATTTCTTTTGAGCAGCCAGCGAGGCATAAAATGTGTCCTCTCCCTTTCCTGGGCTGTTCTTGCCCTTTGGTTGTCTTTGCTTTAAAAGGGCATGCATTATTTTCTTTTCTAATTTAGGATTATCAGGTTTTAGCTTCCTCCTGTGGTTGGAAGACTTCAGCTACTTCTGGTAGGAGTGAGTGTTAGTGTGATGAAATGTAAAAACCACAGGGATCCCAATTTCCTGTTCTTTATATGGACAAACCAGACTTAAAAAGCTCTTCCAGCTCATGGTGGAAGGCAACCTTCGTCCCACAAGGATGCCTCGTTCCAGCTCCCCTCCAGGTAGATAGCCAAAATATTCCTATAGAGGAACAGAAACAGTGATCTGATTTTTAATCTATAACTTGATACAGTAAAGCGAGTAATCACATACGAGTGTCAGCCACTTCAGCAAGACTTAGAGAAGCTGGCCTTTAGTGATATTTTCCTTGTTCTAAATAAGCTGATGCAAAAAAACCCTGTGATACCCTGGCTTCATCAAGGTAATACCTGATAATCCCTTAAATACAAACAACACACACATCTGAGAAAAGACCTGAACAGAAAACCAGTGCTGTGGATAAATGTGTCAAGCAACCGAATATTTTTAGTGGTGTTTTGTACCAGTGCTGGTATTTTGTTCTTCATTCTGTATGGGTTTTTTCCATTTCCAGTTACTACGTGAATGGACGAAGTGCAACAAGGGAGGATTTCTTGAGCCCTGAAGTGCTGGATACCTTTGCCACAGCTGTACATGAAGTCCTGGAGGTGCTTTGTCTTGTTTGTTCATTCCCATGTTCAATTTCCAGAGCGTTAGCAGAGAATCCAGAAAAAAGTAGAGTTTCTCACTAGCAATAAATGGGGATCCTCAAAGGCTGCGTGCTGCTCCCACTGTAAATCAAAACCAAAAGAATGGTGCCAGATGCATCACAATCCTACAACATTCCCATTTATCAATGTAGTTATTAGTCAGGGATGTAATTTACGATCATAATCGCATCCCTGCCCTGATTTCTTTGCATTTTGAGATCCTGAGAACAGTATAGCTTAGAGTACAACACTACTCAGTTCAAGACTTACAGAACCTGGCTTTTAGTGACGTTTGCCTCACTCTACATCCATAGATCTGGGTATTTTTGGAGGGGGGGAAGTAAATTTGCTTCTAGTCCTTTTGATCAAAATTTGTGTGACATCCCACCTCAGTTGGTGTTGTCCGTCAAATGCAAACCTCATATATAGGCATTTGACTAAAGCGTAAGATGTTGATTGCCCATTATTTCCATAGCCAACAAACTTAACTGTTGTCCCTTCCTCTTCTTCCCTACGCCGCACTGGCCAGATTGTTGATAGGACTGTGCCCAACAAGAAGGTCTGGCTGGGAGAGACGAGCTCTGCCTATGGAGGGGGAGCTCCCAGGCTGTCCAACACTTACGTTGCCGGCTTTATGTGAGTACCATGTCACAGGTGTGGGGGAATGTCACATTTTACATGCTGAAGGGGTTTTATACCTGCCCCACGGGAGGAATGTCTCCCTCAGGCTTCCTGGGGAGGACAGGCAATGAGTGGGTTGAAGTATCAATCCTCCCACTGCTCCCTGTGTGCTTCCCGCATGCCTAAGGTTCAACGTAGGCCCAAGTTATAGCAGATTCCTATGGCAAATGAGAGATAAGAAGTATGAGAAAGTTGTATTTCTGCCCTTGAATCTGCAAACAGACTCCATCCTTTTGTGACTATGGAAAGTCATTCACAAGATGGGTGTCCTTTTCCGAAGTCATCCTTTGATCACTGTGCAATAACTAACCCAATGGGAGTTTAGCCATAAAAATCATTTTCTCCAAGGACTCCAGTTGCAGAAACCTATTGAAGTGAAAGAAATCAGGCTTTTCTTATCCCTTCGGTCAGTTTGTAGATTCAGGGAGATAAAATTGCATGAAAGTGTAGAGTTCATGCTTTAAAAATGAACCAAATTCATGGATGTAAAGTATTTCTTCACCCTCCTGTGAGGCACAATGATATTCTCATCAGGGCCTCGTGAGTCAGCAAGTCAAAGCCTGGTAGAAGCAGGGAACCTTGCTGGTGTAATGATTTCTCTCAGCCCTCAGGCCCTTAGCCAGTTCAGGAGCATCCACTGTCACTCCTGTTTTCCACTACCTGCAAACAGGGGAGTCGAGCAACTGTTCCCACCAATTCTGACCTCCAGAGGTGGTCTGGGATTGTATTTTAAGGTAATCAGTGCAAGACTTGAATTGAGATGTGTGATTCTTAAGGAAGTCAGTATCCTGCCCTAATTCTTGCTTTCTTACTTCCCACTCTGGTTGGAGAGGGGCAATGGTGGTCAGCTGAGGTCAGCAATTCCATCTGCATGATGTTTGCCTTATCTTTTTTGTTAGGTGGTTGGACAAACTTGGGCTTTCAGCCAGGCAGGGGATTGACGTGGTGATGAGGCAGGTTTTCTTCGGGGCTGGGACCTATCACCTGGTGGATGCCAACTTTGAGCCTTTGCCAGTAAGTATGCAACCCTGGTAATGCCATCTGAATGGTGGGTGTATTTCTGCACAGGCAACACTGGATGTGGAGATACAAGTCAGCTACTTGAACAGCACATTTTTTTGTGTAGGATGGTCACAGTTATTCTTGTGCCTAAAGTTAGCTCATGTTTCATTACAGGTTCATGTGTTATCTATCTACAGATACAAGATGTTTACTGTAACTGCAGGGATGCAGCTAGTCTTCAGCATAGCAAAGACTGATAGCTGGGACATGTCTGCATACAAATCAGAGTATCACTTCCAGAGTTCACAAGGCATTTCTGGATGGCCTGGTTTGGTTTGAGTACTCCTCAGCTGAGTGATAAGTAGTTTCTAAATAGAAGTGATAGGAGGTATTATAATAATTATATCCCATATATCATTCTTAGGTCACGAACACATTAAGCCCTCAGTAGTGGCTGAAGGATAATTACATGAAGACATGCATTTAGTATAGTTGGATTTATTAGGAAATAACATTCTGCTGTGATGAAACATCATTATTTGAGCAGCATGTTTCTTTCTGCTAGTAGCACTTACCTTGGGGTGAGAGAATAGCATCTTTCTTTATAGCTTTACTCTCATTCTTTTGCTTCTAAGTTGTGATCTTCACAGGTTCATAGGGACCACCTGAGAGGAAACCCAGCATTCATTGGGTTTCTGTCTGGCCTGTTCGTCTGGTCCCTATACCAGGAACTGGGTTGCCAGGCTTGTTACTTTGGGCTTTTTATATATTTCCTCATTGAAAACAGATTTAATTTGGACTGAAAGGACATGCTTTTGTTCCTCACCTACAGGCACTACAGGTGCTAATCAAGCGAATAATGCCTTAGAGGCAGGAAAATCCAAACCCACTTCCATCAGTGTTGGTTAGCATGGAAATGAAGAGTCACAATGTGTCAGGAGGCTTGCAGAGGAGCTGAGCATGCAAGCTCACAGACTTCATAAAGGAAAAGTAGTGGTGAAGGTATAAAAGGGATAACATAAGCCTGCACTGGGCATCACCGTGCTCTCAGGCACTATGGTGGAGTGTCAGAGGATTAAATCTATGACTGGTGTTCAGCAATTAATCCTGAGACCTGTTCAAAAGCACCGTGTTAGTGAAAGGCATGGAAACTGTTGGGGACTTCCTCCTGGCATTGTGCCTGTGAACTGGGGGCAAGCTTTCCTGCTGGCAGGGCCGCTCATCCCCAGTGGGTTCTGCTTTTCGGTGCTCTGTGTCTTGCAAAAGGGAGTTTCCAGAATGCAGACAGTCTCTCCTCCACAGAGATTTGCGTGTGAAGTGGAAAATGACTCCAAGGTACCTTGTAAACACAGCTGCTCTGCAGCTTGGAGCAGGGTTTTCTCTTTAGCTGTGCTGTTTGTTGGAACTTGAATAGATACAGTGAAAACCTTGGAAAAGAACAAATGTATGGGAACAAAAACCCCCTGAAATTACCAGCAAAATCGATGCTGTTAAGCACTGTGTGGAGTATCTGGCATGTACAAAAGTTCTCACGTGTGGTTTTGTGCCTCCCAGGACTACTGGCTGTCTCTGCTCTACAAGAAGCTGGTGGGTACCAAGGTGCTGCAGGTTGGCCTGACAGGAGCCAACGAGAAGAAGCTCCGTGTCTACCTCCACTGCACAAACCCCCTCCAGTAAGCCACCAGAAAGGGTGAAGTATCCCAGAACCTGAGCCCGTGGCCATCCCCAGGCCAACAAAAGCAATCTGGGATAGCACAAGGATGCCCTATATGTGTGAAACTTTTCTCTCCTAATCGACACCATCATCTACTGTTGCCTTGCAGCCCAAAATACAGAGAAGGGGATGTGACGCTGTTTGCCTTAAACCTCTACAATGTTACCCAACATTTGCAGCTGCCAAATCACTTATCGAGCAAGCATGTGGATCAGTACCTCTTACTGCCTCATGGCAAAGCGAACATCCTTTCCAGGTAAGTGCAGTTCCTCCTGTCTCTGTAGAAAGGATCTTGAGTTGACTTCAGTGTCCTTTGAAACCTCACCTTGTTTGATGTGCAAGGTGGGGGGGTGGCAGGAGGAGGTTATCATTCAGTCATAGAATCATAGAATGGTTAGGGCCATCTGGAGCTTTTTCTGCTAAGGTCTGACTTCTGTTAAATCAGTTCTCAAAAAAACAAGGCTGCTGAGAGCTTGCTGAGGTATGAGGACACTTGTTTGTTGCTAATTGGGAAGCTTCTTCCTAGCAGGCTTCAGGGCTCTGGACCAGCTGCTGAAGTCCTTTTTCTTTGGCACAAGCACAGGTATATTGCTTTTACAAGTGCTGGCTCCTCATTTACAGCAAGGTGTTCAGGCTTTGCATGGTTTCTTTTTATTGTTACTGCTAATGCATCAGCACAGGAAGGGTCTGCTCTGTGGGCACAGAAGAGATCTTAATATTTGCAGGAGAAAAAACAACTAAAACTTGTACTTTTCAAAGCCTGTTCTGCTGTTAACCTCACTAGAAGAGTAAGAAACATATACTTTTGAACTTGCTTGTGCTATGGAGTCCTTGCAGAGGGAGTGCTGCAAATGTTGTGTGTGTGCACACATAAACCTTCAAGGGGAGTTTAATTTGGCTTTGGGCTGAGTTTATGTTTATACTCAGATTTAGAGCTGTTTGCGCTTGATAGCAAACAGAACACAGCTGTCCAAACAGTGTCTCTGTCCCTCTCTAGGTCTATTGAGCTGAATGGCCATGTGCTACAGATGGTGGATGACAAAACACTGCCAGAGCTTATTGAAAAACCCCTTGGTCCCGGCAGCATCCTCGGCCTTCCAGCCTTCTCTTATGGCTTTTATGTTATCAGGAACACCAAAGCTATTGCTTGCATTTAAACGGTTAATGCACACAGGATAAATGTAAAGCACCTGCCTATTAGGGAAGTCTAATCCTAGAAATTCATGTTTCTACCATGAGATTTAATTCTGGCAAGGGATGTAAGTGTGATGGCACCAGTACGATCTCTGTGCTGGGTAAGACATGAGGTCCCACTGAGTAATATGTACATGAAAGATGCTTATTAAGATCCTGGTAAAATTATCTAGATAGAGCAAGCCCAGGCAGGGGATGGTTTTGCTCTTGGTCCAGGCTGGATCACTGCACTTGAGCACGGGGCCCTTTTCCATGCCATGTGCAGAGCTGCATCAGCTTCTCACACTGCCCTTGGGACTTTGCCAGGCGGGAACTGCAACCTCCACTCTCCTCTCATTTCTGCAAGCACGGTTTTCAAAGCAGTTCCTTCCAAAGCTTGCTTTCAGAAAGGAAGAGCAGGGAGGTTGTTTTAGCTGTACAGCTGTGATTTTGCTGGCACCATGTGGGGAAGCCCAAGGAGGGGTTGTGATTGCTGAGGACATCCTGGGGTGGAAAGCAGAGACACAAAGCAAACCGAGGTTGGGGTTAGCTGCAGGAGAAAATGCCTTGCCGAGAAAATAGGCCCTCGGCAGGGATTGGGGCAGCACTTTACGTCTGCCCCAAGCTAGGAGCTTCGGTCACAAGATGGAGCTATAGCCATGGACTTTCCAAAGGCGAGCTCTCGACAAATGACGTGCAGGCAAAGGAGCGCTCAACCTCCACCACCTCGCAGGAGGTTCAGCTGGAAGGGACTTCCTTGACCCTATCTGTAGGTGGAGCTCTGCTTCACTCTGCCTAAGTTGCTCAGGGCCTCTAGGAAATGCGATAGTTCAGAGACTGAGCAAACCACCCACCCCTCTGTCATCAGAGGGGCATCAGTGGCCTTAGACAATTCAGGGGACAAACCTGCCCGTCAGGCTAACATTCCTCCTGCAGGGCAAACAGCAGTTTTGGCCAGAAACCTGTGCTGGTGGTGCCTTTTCTTCCCCAGCCGTGCCTTCCCTATGCAAACCCTGCTGCAGCTCAGTGTGCCACTGGTTGCTTTCCTCTGCCGTGTGGGCTACTGGCCTGCAGGGGAGCAAAACCCCACAGAGAATACCTGTGAGCTCCTCCCGCACGTATTTACTTGCATCTACTTTTCTTGAAGACGTATAACCCGTGCCACTGTCAATGCCTCATGGTATTTCGAGCACAGCAGGGAAAAACAACACCACACCACTGTATTTCACTTCTTAAGCTTTAAGAGGATACTACCAGCTACACGGGGTTTCAACACAGGGAGGGAGGGACATGCTTTAATGAGAAGACTTTAAAACCAGACAAACTTTTGAAGCTGTGATGAAAAGTTGCACAATAAAGAAGTTATATTTAAGTTCAGCACGTCAAAGAAGTGTTTGCACCCACAGTGCAGATACATAACTTTTCGGAGAATGTATCAGGAGATAATATAGATCAGAAATGGGACTAAGGAATGCTAAATTCATTTATATTGTCCAAGTTCAATAAGAGAAGAGAGCATAAAATGAAGTGGAAAGTCTTACTTAAAGTAGACAGTCTGCTTAAAGTTAGTAATATAGAATTATTATAATAATTTACAACTAAGACATCAAAATGATTGTTTGCCTGGTAGCTTCTTTTTAGGACTTTTCTAACAGTTTTGTTTGTTCCAATGCTTGTGACTTTTATATTTGACAGTTTTAATTAAAGTGATTTATACCAGTTTTTGGCAATCTTTCTTTTTCCGAGGACTCATTTTTCACATACCAACACCACAAAAATCCCTCCATTCCTTTTGGTCACACATCATCTGCATTTTGCATGACCCTCAACAAGAGTAACCCCAAGTAAGTAAAAATTAAAGAAATTGTACCCAGGCTGGTGTGTTTCAGTCGTACTGAGTCAGACAGAGGGGTCACCTCCACCCCACTGTTTGACTCAGATACAGTACATGAGCTGATTGGCATGCAAAAACTACTAGGAGGGGTACAGCTGCTCTCCTCCCAGATATGTCTCTGAGCATACAGCCTGGTTCTTCACATGGCGGGGTGGTGAGAGGTATCATTCACAGCTCATGTAACCACTTTTGACTTAAAACGCTCTACACACACCCAGATGGCTTTGCATCATAGAATCATTTGTGTTGGAAGGGACCTTAAATATCACTTATTTCCAACCCCCTGCTATGGGCAGGGACACCTTCCACTAGACCAGTTTGCTCCAAGCCCCGTCCAACCTGGCCTTGAACATTGCTAGAGATGTGGCAACCCCCAGCTTCTCTGGGCAACCTGTTCTAATTCTCAGTGAATAATTTCTTCCTAATATCTAATGTAAATCTCCCCTGTTGCAGTTTAAAGCCATTCCCCCTTTTCCTGTTACTACTTGCTCTTATAGAAATCTCTCTCCAGCTTTCTTGTAGGTCCCCTTTAGGTATTTGAAGGCTGCTGTAAGGCCTCCCCTGAGCCTTCTGCTCTTGAGGCTGAACAGCTCTCTCTGCCTCTCTTCTTAGGATAGATGCTCCAGACCTCAGAGCATCTTTGTGATTCTCCTCTGGATTCATTTCTACAGCTCTATACCTCCCATGCTGGGGCCCCAGAGCTGAATGCAGTAGTGCAGGTGAGGTCGCACGAGAGCAGAGTAGAGGGGCAGAATCATCTCTCTCAACCTGCTGGTCACACTCCTTCTGATGCAGCCCAGCATACGGTTGGCTTTCTGGGCTGCAAGCGCACACTGCTGGGTCACGTTGAGCTTCTTCACAAAGTGACTTCTCTTTACAAAGTGTTGGATATTAAGCTGATAGCTACTGTTAGCTCTGTATAAACAAAGCAGGAGGGAGACAAACGTAGTAAGTGACACTGGATCCCAGCACAGCAGGACAGGTATGGTCAGACCCAGAGTTGAATACCACCCTTGCAGGCCCCGTGTGCAGCAGCACAGGCCCCATGAGCACCTTATCCAAGGGTTTTTTCCCCTCTGTGAATGCTGTAAAATTTGGGGTCTTAAACTTAAATATGTGTGATATATATACATATGTTTATGTGTGTATATAAATACACACATACAGAGATTTATCTGAGACCAGGAGTAATTCTCTCACACATGTTCCAATTTGCTTTTGCATTTCTGAGCTTGGATTGCTCACCTTGGATTTACTGTGTATCAGTTCCTGGAAGGTGGAGTACATTGCATCATGAGACCTTTGTATAGGGGATCATTTAATGCATGTAAAAATAAGGAAACTGATAATCTCCTTGGAATCAGGGACATTTTGACCATTGACTCAGACTTGAGTCAAAAATGACAGTGGGGACTTCATAGCTTTTGGTAATTTTTCAAGTCTGAAATGAGCTATTCCCTAGATTTTTGAGGGTTTGGGCTCTGTTTTTTTTCTTCAGTGAGGAGCTAGGCCAACTACAATGAATATAAATATAGGCAAAGCAAAGCTGCAGAGACTTGTTTGCTACCCTCCGAGGTCACACAAGGAAAAATATTCTAAGATACACTTCATCAGAGCTGAGCATCTGTTTCTTTTATGGTCCTGAGCAAATTGTGTCACTGCTGTGCAATACTGCGCCAGCAAGGGGAAAAATCTGAAAGTCTCTTCTCCGTCACACTGGTTTTTTACTTCCTCCTGGAAGTCAACTTTTTGGGAAATGAAAGCCTAAAACGGTTTCCCTTGGTTTTTGTCAGTGTACAAGGTGTTCACATTGGAGGAAATGTGCAATGAGAGAGAAGTTTCACACTACACGGTCCCTGAATTCTCCAACAAACCTTTCAGCAGCAAACTTGGGGATATTTTATCACTGAAGCCATGCAAGACAAAGTGTTTATGGCTCCGTCCAAGGCTCCTCTGCCTACCCATTTTATGCAGTAACTCACAGAAGACATTTGGAGAACTAAGTGAATGAGGACAGAGATCTAAAGATGTCATAGTTCAACCCCAGCTATCAACTAAGCACCACACAGCCCAACACTCGCTCCCCATCCCTCCTAAATCCCCGCAGTGGGGCAGAAATGAGAATCAGAAAAAAAAAGTAAAAACCCACAGGTTGATATAAAAAGTTTAACAATTGCAGTTATAATAAAAAAGTTTAATAAATACAACAACATTAGGAAATAGAGAGAGAGAAGAAGGAATAAACCCCATCCTCCAAAAAAGTGATGCACAATACAATTGCTCACTACCTGCTGACTGATACCCAGACAACCTGAGCAGCAATCAGTCCCTTCCAGGTAATTCCCACAGTTATACACTGGGCATGATGTGCTGTGGTATGGAATACCCCCTTGGCTAGCTTGGGTTAGGTGTCGAGTCTCTGCTCCCTCCCGGCTTCCCATGCCCCTTCTCACGGGCAGAACTTGAGGGTCTGAGAGGTCCTTCATCAGGGAAAGAGCTACTGAGCAACAACTAAAACATCGGTGTTATCAGACTAAATCCAGAACACTGCACTACACCCGATACCGTGAAGAAAACGAGCTCCGTCCCAGCTGAATCCAGGACAAAAGGCCCTGTACCGTTCTAGTATTTTTTCACAACTCCAGTCTGGGAAGGTTTAGGAGATGAGACATATGCTGAGGATGCGTGAACATGATGGCATATTTGACGACATAAAGTCACCTATGAGATTTCAAGGAACAGCATGGAAGACTTCACAGAAACGTAACAGCAAAACCAGCACACGTGCCTTTTGTGCGGTGCTGCGGCACAGCAATTAAAGATTACAGGAGCTATTAAATGCGTGCGTCCCGTTGCTGTGCCATCGGTCCCCTCGAGGGCTCTGTCAGCGTTCACCTCCAGCCTCCCTCACGACCCGACCCAGGCCTTGGCCACCGTCCTGTGTACCTGTGCCAGGGCAGATGGCTGCCTGCCCCCGCGGAAACAGCTCCACCAGCGCCGCGGCGGGCGGGCTCCGCCCGGCCTCACCCGCAGTTTCGATTCCCGCGACAGAGGCAGCGCACGGAGGGGGGACAAGGAGGGGGAGGGGGGACAAGGAGGGGGAGGAGGATGAGGAAGGTCTCCGCACGGCACTAGCCCGCCTCCACACCGCCAGATGGGAGGGGTGGGTTCACGCATGCGTGACCAAGCGTCACCGCCACGCCGGAAGCGCGGCGGCAAGATGGCGGCGCTCTTGGCGCGGCTGTGCCGGGGTGCTGCCGTCCTCCGTGCCGCCCGTCTGCCTCTCGCCGCCGCTGCTGCTCCGCCTCTGCGCCGCCCCCCCCCCGTGCCGCCGGGACCGTCGCGTCCGCTCAGCTTTTCGGCGTCCGAACTGGTGCGCGCTGCGCCGGTGCCGCTGCAGCCATACCTGCGGCTCATGCGGCTGCACCAGCCCGCCGGTGAGCGCGGCGAGGCGCCGCCGTAGTGACGCGGTAACCGTGGCGGCTACGGCCCCCCCCCCCCCCCCCCCC
>NDXB01012326.1:115940-132306 GCA_002631895.1 Agapornis roseicollis | reverse complement strand
CGAAATAAAAATATACTTTTATTTTTTAAAAAAAAAAAAAAAAACAAAACCAAAACCAAAACCCAAAATCAAACCCATAGAAAATAAAAAGCTACAAGGATATAAACCAAAAGGTTTTCTTCTACATTTAACTGAACCAGGATTCTGTACTGCACTTTAGAGTTAGTTGTGGAGAGGATTAAGTGTCTTAATATCAGGATCATGCAGTCGTAAAATCTATGTTTTCCTCTTTGATGGAGCTTTGTCATTAAAACTGTGGCACATCAAAAATTCTAACATGTAAGCCTTGGGGCAAGAGTTATGTTTTAACCACTCTCCTATTTTAGCAAAATTCCTAGCAGATACCACACAAATTCATGTTTAAAGCAAACTTTTAAATAAGGTCTGAACAAATGCGTCTCATTAACACATTCTTTAAGTACAACACATACTGTATTTATCATATTGCTTCAGCTGAAAACTTAACACAAGAGACTGTGTTTTTAAATATGGCACACCCACTCCTCAGAATAATTGGATTATGTCTCTCCAGTCTCAGGGACATAGATGTTGTCAAAGTGGATTACATCCATGATCCATCTAAGCCACCATTCTTTTTCTGAGTGGCCAGTGCCAGATGCTACGGAGCATGGCACAGCAACCTCATGTTAGACAGGTGCAGTACAGTCTGGCACTATACAGATAGCCTTTTAACTCTTAACAAGTGATTTTTACTTTATTTTTTTTTTTTTTTGGCTAATATCAATCTTGCTTAATACCATGGGGACAATGCTAGGATGGTGGAACAAAAGGTGTTGGTGCATCTATACATAATTTTGCCCACAAAAGGGAAAAGAATAAGAGAAAGAAAAGAAAGTGAAAACAATCACTCGAGCATCTCAATGTACCTTTCATTCAGATCCTTTGATAGAAAAGCACTCTTGCCTATCATTCCGCCAGTCTCTGCTGAATCTGTCAAGAACTCTCCTAGTGAGAGATTTTCAAACATGACTGCTAGAGAGCCAGCAGAAAAGCATGTAGTTAAGTGTGGATTAAAAAGCCTTGGTGGAGATTTTAATACCTTAAAAAAGACATTTGTGGATAAAATCAAGAGATGGTAAACAGGAGATAAGAGGGCAAAGAGTATACACAAATAAGTGTATTAAGAAATTTTTGTGAATGAACAAGCTACATTTCCTTTCCAAGCCATATCTACAGCCTTTAATAAAATGTCATGATGTTTTTTATAAAGATTTCGGATGACACTCTTTATAGAAAATCTGTCTCATAAAAGCCAGAAAAGACAATGGCTGGACAATTTCACTACCCCCATGGCAGTAAAACCAAAATGTTTTTCATATAAACTTGTCAATCAAAACTTATTCTGCTTCTCTTTGTAGAGGGCATCTTTGCTTATCTCAGGTTAATGCTGCTTTTCAGCCACTGCTGTGGTTCACAGGCTTTACAGATCTCCAAAGGTGTATGTAATATAATTCTACAGATGCTACTTCTTTTATTGGTTTTATTTGCTGTACTCTATCTTATGGCTTTTCATCCCCTTCCCTCAGGCCACATGTAGTAGATAGAGAAGGACTACTCAAACACATTTAAACCTGGAATTGTTCACCTTACTACTCATGTTAGCTGCTTTAAAAGTAGTTGATTTCTTTAGTCAAACCAGTCATAATCCCCTTCCTAGTTTGAAACCAATGTAGGAGTTAGTGAAACTATACTGATTTACACCACTTGTCCTAAAAAGACCTTTACACATTATTTTGTTCGTGGTTTTTTTGATTTTTTTTTTCCTAATACAAAATATATTTTGTTTGGAAAAAGATTCCAGATGTTTTTAGAATGCAGTTAAAAGTGTCATAAGTATTACACTTGTAACAGTCCTAGTCTGTGACACTTGATAGAAATGGATATGAGAATATAAATGAAACTGCAGGTGTTACTAAGTTCCATCTAACTATGATGAAAAAAGCCATTTAGTGTATATGGTTGCTGTTCATTAAAACTAGGTATCCCATATTTTTTTACTTATTCTTTATACATATAATAGGGGATATTAACAAGCATAGTCAATGGCAAATAGAAGTGAATCAATCCACATTTGACTAAAAGGTTTTACCACCTCTTTGTCTAGTCTAAATAAGCAATCTGATATGTTTCTGTAATTTTGTTCAATATCAGCTGGAAAATCCAAACATAAAAATGTATTCCCAAGTGTTCTTGCTTTCTGTCAAAGTCCAGTGAATTTAGATCAAGTTGATCACAGTGCAAAAAGGTGACGTAACTAGTGAGACAAGGAAGTCACTCATCGGAAAGTGTCCTAAGGAGTTAGTGCATGTTCTGCATTTTAAGTGTTATGCCACATGTAGGAAGAAGAATGGAAAATAAAATTATAGTAATGACAACTGACAGGAAGGCACAGAATGACACTAGTCCCTCATACGCAATGTTGATGTAGGAGGTAGGTAGGTCTGTAAGAAAGTCTTAAATACCCTGAGGCAGATCATATAAATTCTCTTCCTTCTGCTTTTTATCTGGGTGGCCTGTTAATATTTAAGGCCTTCTTAATTTGGTCTGTATGAAGATTATTGACTCCATTGCAGGAGAAAAAAACAGAACCCAGCAAACAAGGTGTAAACAGAAAGAGCTGAGCCTTAGCAGACACTCAAATTTTTCACGGCACGCTTGTTAAACCTCATTTCTTCCTTTCTGAAGTCTTCAAGAAAATCTGCTGTGAATCCTATGGAGCCACTTCACTAGTTTTGCTAGAGTCACTCTCTCCCTATCAAGCTGTAAGGCTAACTTTACAGTACATCTCAATCTACTGATTGATTATGATTATTGTTTGATTAGATATCTTGAACAAAGTTGCTAAAATAATCCCACAGGTTCTCAGTGATTTGTTGCACATATGCAATGCAGAAGATCAATCCACTTAAACACAAGCAATGTTGCTTGATTTTATAATAGACACCACAGCAAAAGAAAATGCAATATAATATGAGATGGAGAAAATTTCTGAGACAGGCAGTGAGGGATCCTCGTGGGATTATTGCAAAGCCTTTTAGATCTAGAGGTGTGCTGGGTGTCTATTAGCAGCTCTAGCCACACGCTGTCAAGAACCTACATAGCACTCACCCATGAGAATCTGTGTGTCTAAACCAGCTTACCCCAAATTTAATGTCCAGTAAAGCCTATTTAAGACATTATTTTTTCCCTCCTAATTTTTTTTTCCTTTTATTTCTTTTCTATCTATTCTGTTCTGAGGTTTTTGCTGTCATACTGGGGCTGAGTGCAGCACAGATTGTTTTTTCGTTTTCTTAATTTACAATCAGATCTTGACACTGCTAAATATGTTTTGATTTCAAAGGTTCAGACCTAGCAGAGCAGTAACATCAACTTAAAAGACTAAGTGGACATTGTAAGTGTAACTCTCTTGTGAAAACAGTTGTCTGTTGCTACACTGAATATACGAAACCCCTATTATTTCCCAGGGTAAGACACAATAGCAACAATGTGGTCTCAAAACTGTGTAATCGAAGAGTAATAACTTAGATTGTTTTAGTTTATTGAACACACAAAAATTTGTGCAACCCAGAGGCTAAAGTCTACAGTTTTACAGAACAAAAATGCTTGAAGTATGAAACAAGCATGAACCAAATGCTTGAAAAGAGGTCTTCTTCATTTGAGGAAAACCAATTTTCTGTGAGGGAGAACAATCTTCTATAAACAAGAGTCGATAAATTGGCTGAGAGAGTTGGTGGATGATAAATAGGTTACAGTGGATAGCCCTTTTTTGTTCTGGCATATTTCACTTGCTAGATATATTCCCCAGACAAAAAGCTCTCACATTTAGCAGAAAAGAAATGAGTTGCTTCCTTAGAAATATCAACTAAAGTTTAGTGTATTTACATCCTTCTGTGAACAAGTGCACTTCAGAAGATTGTGTTCAGAAATGGAAGGTCCCGATCAGCTCAGCAATCAAATATTTCTATAGTCCAGCACATTGGTCCAATTATTAAGTTGTGATTAGCTGTTTAACTTGAATAGAAAAGAGCTCATGCAACTGCTATCCATCAATATGCTGTCTTATAAATCACTAAAGAATAATGATAATTTCAACAACAGGCAGACTTGTTTAGGTTGGAAATGAATTGTTCTCATAAACCAAATCCAGACTTCAAAGGAATTAACAGATTGATTCTCACTGATCTAAATACTCTAAACTCCTTACCAGACCTTCGGGCATTATTTAGACAGCATTAATACTGGCCAATTCTCTCTTCTTTATGTTTGCAACAGTTTTGTCAAAAGTGGTTCAAGCCTCTTGTGCTAATTACGTATATTTCATTGTTAATAAGGCAGAGAAAGTTGGGCACAACTTAATCTGTCTGAATATAACTCAGACTGTGTGTATTCATGTGTATTTGAGACAAAAAATTAAATAAATAAATAAATAAAATAACATTGAGATTCTTTTAAAAGACAAACACAATCATCCTCATGAAGTGAGAGAACAGGAAAACGCTCATTGTATAGCAGCTGTCCTGAAAGAGCTTTCAACATAATTGCTGTAAATAAAGATATTATATCTACATAAATCTTTATTTTTGCAGGAACATGATTGCTTCACACATTAGATTTGTCACTGCAACATGACAGCCTTTCGTTATTTGAGCAGTCCCAGTAAATCTTTATTCAGAACAACTGAAGCATGACTCCAGATATTATACTAGACAGCACAAAATGAAAACAGTTTCACACAAAAGCACCAAACACATGTACTAAATATATATAAAGAAACCCAGACCCTAACTGGCAGGATTTGACACAGTCATAAAGATAACAGATTCTGACAAAGAAAATAAAAATTATGTTACTATGTTTTTTCTCTGCTCTGGCTGGTTTATAAAGGGGCAGCATGGTTCAAAGATGGAAAGAGCAGTAATAGAACAGACATTTTAGTTTTTGATTGAACAGGTTGTATTCCAAAATATGGACAAAAAATTATGTATCACTCACCTATGATATTTCTATTAATGCAATTTAAAACAAAACAAGCATTGCATAGCTCACCAGGCAATTTTATTGTTAGTTGCTGTCCACTTGTCTCTTAATTTTGACAGAAAATGATGGTTTCATTTCTTTTTCCCCATTAGATAGTGTATTTTAGTTTAACATTCAAAGTTCAAATCTGCCTTGCATACATAACAGTCTGTATTCAGATGGGTTACTGTTCTGCTACTCTTTTGACTGAACTTTTGGAGCTGCAGACCTCATGGAGTTAGGGGTTTGGCCACCAAGCCAAGTAAATCAGATTCTTAACATCACTGGCTCAAACTGCATGAATTTTAAATAAATTCCCACTCTTCTCTGCTCTTTTACCTTAGTGGCTCATACATATCAAAGCTAAGAGCACCATGCTTGTTGCACCATTGTAAGAACCATGCTGGAATCAGAAAAGTCCCCAACTTGAATAAGCGGAGGACAGGAATGAGATGCCACAGGAGAAAAACTAGCCCAAATCCATAGGCAGTATTCTCCTGTGCTGCTCTGTGATACCCCTCAGATATGTACAGAGCTAACCCACCTTGGCACTAGGCTGAATTTCTGTGCTAAACCAGTGCCTCTGTAGATTTTTCATCCTTGGTTCCTCAAAATCCTTTGGATGACAAGCAGGCATAAAAGTGGCTCACATAAGCAAGAAGGCAAATCTCTGGTTTTACAGACAAGCTATATTTGGATATGCAGTCATAAAGTTCTTTTGTCAAGCATTCTTCTGGTGGGTGAAAACTATTGTGGGTAAAACAGAAAATATAAATTGGCTGATTCTGCAACCAAAATATGAATGCATAGGCAGATAGGTGGTTTTCAGAGTCTGCCTTTAGACAGATTTATTTGATCTGAAAGAAAATGATACATTTATTTATTATGGTATCCTTTTAATAATTCCAATGGAAAATGTATTTTGCAACAAAAAGCTGAAATACCTTTGAAACCTGTTGGATTTTCAGAAGTCTAATATTTCTTTTCCATTCTCTGCCTCCCCCTTTTCTTTTCTTCTGTTTTTTCCACTAAAATCCACAAATTTCAACTGAAACGATAAGCCAAATATGATTGCAATACAGGAACGGTTTTGTTCACCTTTACTGGGTAGTGTTTAACAGTTAGCTCGTCCTGTATATTTTTGCAAATAATTAATTATTCTAATACTGCTAAATATTTATCTATTTATTTATTTAAAGTGAGATATGTCATTGAATGGGGCAAAAAATTGATCTACATCAGTGTTCATATTCTTAAAGATCTCTCTGGTGTAGTGCGAGCAGTAGTTACTGGGTAAATATGTCTCATGTGGCTCTCAATTATGGAAATGAATGTGAATTCAGATTTTTTTATTATATTTTAGATACATTTTGCAATAAATACAATCAATAACTTTTAATTTTTTTCCTGTGGCTATTTGTAATAGAAGCAAATTTTTTTTTATATAAATATCCTCATGATGCTAAACTTTGAAATATCACTTTTATAAATTATATGTGCTAAGATTTTCTTCTGAAAGTGAACATATTTGTTTTAAAGTTTATTGTAAATTATAGCTTGAGATGCAAAGTTCAGTGACAGCTTTGGATATATATTTATATATATGATTTCACTATAAAAAAAAGATGATTTAGAGTAGTTGCATGATAGAATCCCTTAACTTCTTCATAGACCAGTCTAATATGGTGTGTTTCAATCCTTTTTGTTTCTCATGGTAATCATCAAAATAATAATCTCTTTGCTTCATGGAAATCCAGGGCAGATCAGAGAGACAGTAACAGTATAAAGATGCACTGTTGACAATGTAATCTGAAAAAGAACTGTGATAATTTGTTAAGTCAAAGAAATAGGACTTGCTTTTGTCACTGTATCGTGATGCCATCAAACACACAAAAACTCTCTCAACAGTACTTTTATCCTTTCAAGTCTGTTTACAGTAAGAATCTGTCCTAAAAATCTTGAGTCAAAGCATCTCTTGTTGTGAATATATAGAGTATTTAGGCCTGATGTATATTTGAAAGTGTGGAGAACAGGGTGATATCTCTCTTGAATGGCTGAAGAGTCTACTAAATTCTCTGAATTTGCACAGTTGTAATACACTCTTATAAGCTGCTGTTCTACTAGGAGATGGGAAGAGGCACAAGTATGTCAAAGGGGATTGCATAAGATTGAAATAAAATTAGCCTTATTGTGGGTTTCTTTTTTGTCTTCATACAAGTTAGGGAAAACTCTGCCATACTGAATGAGAATAATTATATGCACTTATGAACAACAAAATACAACCTGTTGTCTCTAAAGATGTTTCAGAAGAGCAGCCTCATCCTCCAGCACTAATTTAGCATACAGATTCATTTTCTTAGTCTGTATGAGCATCAAAATAACATAAAATTATTTATTATTAAGTTGGGGTGTTCCTAATTTTGAATACAAAAGCTTAGAGATTTAGTGGGGCTCCATTTTGGTTAGTTTCTCTTATTTACTAAAAACTCAACTGACTGCAAGTATTCAGTAAAAAAAGATTGCATCATATGTTAAAAGTTAAGTCAATTTAATTAAATCTGAAGTCAGGTTATGAAGTCATTTAATTCTGAATATTTATTATTAAAATATTACCAACAGTGTCTTTGATTGGCATCAATATTAACACTTTAAATTAGTAACAGACTGGATGAGGAAAAAAATAAATATAACTCGTCACATCTATAACATGACTCTGCGTCAGCTGAACATTAATTAGGAAATGAAAACAAATAGTGGTCTAATATAAGCCCAGTCCAAACAATGAAGAAGGAAGAAAAATCCCAGCAATAGACCTGTCAAGCAGATGACAAAATATTGCTTGATATAGCTGTAGTTTGAGATAAAATCAAATCAACCACAAAACAATAGGAAGTCTGAGATAGAGTTTATCCCCTCAGACTGAAGTATTGATTGCATTAGCTATACAAGGCAATCCTTTGAGGGTGGGGAGAGAGTGATAACGCTCTATAGTATATGAATGAGTGATTGAAACATAAATGAATGTAAGCAGCAAATGAATTCCTGAGAAGGGTAGATTAAACAACATATGGAAATTTACACAATAAAGCTCTCTCACCAGTTTTCCAGGCCACATTAAACAATGCAGCGACCCCCTTTTAGACATAAAGATGCTCCTGAATCACAAAAATACAATAAACTATCTGGTTATTAAACCTGAATCCTTTGGTGTTCTTCCACAAACTCATTGTGTGGAAGGAAGCTTTAGCACTTTCTATGATGGCACACTGAATGAGACACGAAGCCAGCAGCAAATCTCATGGACTTTCTCCAATCGAGATTATGTGTTTCATAAGCTTCCACCAGTTTCCAGTTAGAGAAAATGCTATAACTTGCTTTTAGTCATGCTTTTGGAAAGCTTCAATTATGAATTTCTGAGTGA
Source organism: Agapornis roseicollis (assembly GCA_002631895.1). Classification (NCBI taxonomy): domain Eukaryota; kingdom Metazoa; phylum Chordata; class Aves; order Psittaciformes; family Psittacidae; genus Agapornis; species Agapornis roseicollis. The sequence goes on along the minus strand of NDXB01012326.1, from coordinate 123,848 downwards.
GTTTACTTATTGCAATTTTATTTCCCCACTGTCTGTCTAGCTCACAAAATAAATTTGAAATAACATACACTTATTCCTGTGTTAATGACACTAAGAAGATGTTATATTTAAGATATCAAGAAAACAATGACAAAAAAATATTTCTGTATTCTTCCTTATTTGTTTCAGACAAACTTTCTGCTACAATTTATCTGTTAATAATGTACTTAAGTTGGCTTTTTTATTTATTTTTTTTTTTTTTCTGGAGAGTTTATTGCCTGTTACTTCAGGAATTACAACTAGATATAACTGGGTTGGATTAAAGTTGCAAATCTACTGCCACTATTGGCTGGTGGAACTATTGTCTTCACTTTTATAGTTTCTGCCCAATTGGGATTGGACTATTAGCACTTTGTTGGAGAAGTTCCATGATTACCAAGGTTGTCGAGTTCATGAATGTATGTTTTCCTGTAACAAACTCTTCATTTGTCCTTTTAGTTAAAATGATCAAGGACTTTTCTGATGCAGAGGCACATATGACCCATATGAAAAGGCTGCAGATATAGTGCATATTGATAGCAGGTGTACTAACTAATGAGAAAATGTATCCATTTAATGAGCGTTACACACTAATCATGTGGCAATCAAAAACTCTTCTGACACTATAAAGACAAGCTATAACAAACCTAGATGAAACGTCAGCTGCCTTAACTAGAAACTGAGTAACATCTGGATTAGAGTACAGGGAAACTTGGTGCCTTTAAGGATTTGCCTTGATGAGGATAATATTGACATTGCCTTCATATTGGTATTATTTTTGTACCACCAGCAATGTGTGATGTCAATGGCATTACAGAGTGCCCTTGAATGAAGGCAAGCTGCAAAATTTTCAAAAGCCTATCTACACATTTTAGAGATATTTATGACTGCAGAAAAGCTTCCATATTTATTTCCCTAGTAATCCACTTAAGGTAATAACATTTGAAAAGCTAAGAAGCATGATCTGCTTTAATAGCCAAATCTGGAAATGCTTAGTCAGTTATTCAGACTGCAAGTTCAAAATATCCATCTTAGTAGCTAAGGGTGAAATAAGCCTGACTACTCACAAACCAACAGAGTTGTGCTAGTGCCTCTTGGTGAGCATTTCTATAACGTGTCTGGCAGATTTAACTTCTGCATTATTTCCAAATCTCCATTATGATCTAAATTTACAACTCTTCTCTATTCCTCTGCCTCCTGCTTGCACAGAAAAACAGCCCTTTTCTGCTCAATTTCTCTTCTCCCTGCTATCATCCATGCCGTCTTCTCTGACCACCTAGCATATTGCTGCACCTGTTTTGCCTATTGAATTTAGTTGTAACACTTTGCTCTTGGCTTTCGCAAGCTTCTGATTTGATCAAGTAGAAATTGCTCCAATTTGGCCTTTCTTCAGGTTTGTATTCTTCCCCCTGCCCAACTCAGCTGATTGCCTGTGCTGACTGCCCTCTTCTGTCTATGTTCCTCATTGCTGCTCATGTCCTGGCACCATCTGACCTCTTTGTATTCCCATCACCCCTCTCTTCTCTGGCTTTCAAGGCTTTCAAGATTTTCAGCTTTTACTCATTTTCCTGTTTCTGAGGGGAATCTGCCTCTGGCTATTTTTATTTACTTTATCTTCTTCTGCATTACTTTTTAGGAGAACTAAAAGGAGGTTGGAAGTAGAAGCAAATCAATAACGTGAGTGCTCTCTCGAAGGAAATAGTGGTTAATCATTTTGCATTAGTTCCGATGTATTGTTGATAGAGATTGAACAAAAGACAACTGAATACTATGCTGCTTTTTCATTTGTTGATGCCATGAATTTTTTTCTTAGGAACTAATGGGTCTTCCACTCACACACTCCAGCACACAGACCACAGCTCACTTCTGTAGGTACAGCATCTCCTGAAGCCTTTGGGTTGGCATCCGGAATGGTAGCACTTGTGTTTTGAAGAGTCCAAAAGGAAGAATAGTATAGCAGAATGTGTGTTATAATTACTGCTAAAAAGATATCTCTTCATGGGCAGCAGAATGGCTTTCATGCAAATAATGCACAGGGTTTTAAATGTCAGATAACTGAGCAACTTTTTCACCTCTTACTTAAATCTACTACCTTCTAATTTAAGCACAAATATGGAGATGTTGCACATGTTTGCTAGAGCCATGGTTTGGTAATGCTCAGCCTTGGCCTAGTACCATTACAATGGTATGCTCTTTAATATATGCATAGTAGCTCCTTGAACACTCCTTATGTTGATGAAACTATAAAGAAAACTAAATGGAATAAATGATAAATGTGCATTTTAAACTAATTAAATTTTGGGATGTGTCCATCAGCATACACTCTTTTGCCTCTGGATTACAGCAAGTGCTCAGAGGAGAGAGGTGGTGACGGACAAAAGATGAATAGAGCAAAGTATGTCCTGCTCTTGGGCAACGTGCTAGGTGAAGATAAATATATTGAATCTGCAGTCAATTTTCCAGCTGAAGAAGGACATGTGGCAAGGGACAGAAAAGTGCAAAAACTACACTGAAATCCTCTGCCTGACACTGGCCTTCACTGCAGGCTAGAAATATTCTCCAGTATTTCCAAAAGGCTTGTTATTTTATTCCTATTGTACTCCAATATGCTGCTCTTCAGCATACAGAATCAATGTTGTGCTGAGTGCACTCAGTAGGAGGCAAAACCAAACAAATAGACTGACTGTAATAACCCTTACAAAACCCCACTCATTTCAGTGCTCAGAGCAGTACGACATCACTTGGATTATAGGCACCACTTCCTCAGCTGGCTTGTTTAAGAAGATGCCAGAGAAACGAACTTATACTCTGCTACTTGGAAAAAGATGAAGTAGCGTTGTGCTGGAGAATGTGTGAGTTAAAACGTGTATATGAAAGAGAAGAAAATTATCTATTTCTGCAAGGGATTGTGCTCAGCAAACAGATTTCAGGGGCGTTATTACCAAATAGAGTTTAGTCCCAGAAGGGCTAGTCTTAGGTGGTCTGATTTTAAAATCTTACTTGAAAGTAATCTGGAGAAAATTTCAGCCGTATTCTGATATTCCTACATGAAAGAAATAATGGCTTACTTCATGAAAATTTCTATTTAAATCTATGAATATGCTGGTAGGGTAAGTTGCTGCTAACCTGAGAACATGGTTTAGAATTTGGCTTATTGAAGACAGTCTTTGCCTTTAAAACATGCTGCTGGGGGGAGAAATGAAGCCGTGGGTCAAAGGAAGCAAGGTAGAAAGGTCAGTTTTAGGACTTTTGTCTTTCAATTGTTCTAAAGAGCATAGAGTTTAGAGTAAATTTGAATCTTTTCTAGTGGTCAGCATTCCACATAACTAAGGTAATTTAAATTATTACATTTTTCACAGTTTACTTCTTTTTTAAACAAACAAATAAGGTTTTGGTGGTTGGCTTGGTTTTGGTTTTTGTTTGTTTGTTTGGGTTTCTTTTTTCTATTTTCTATTTTTTATTTTTAATTTTTTAATTTTGACTGTGCATGTGGTTTGCAAATCATTGGTTCAGAAAATCCATATTTACAGGAACTAGGCCATTGCTTGGACTAATTCTGATTCAGCTTTCATTTCAGATAGCATAAATCAAAGCACCTGTATAGAGACCAGAGGAATTGTGTTAGAAAAAAGGCTTTCAGGCTTAAAGCTTTCACCAAGTGGCTGTGAAATGGTGCTATCTAATGATATTTCAAGAATGGAAATTACAAAAGTCTTAGATGGAACAATTTTGTGGGGTTTCAGTTATCACCTAGTAAAAAAAGTTGGATTTGTTTTCTAGAGCATTTCATATATTTGATTTGGAAACTTAAAAAATGTTAGAATTTGCTATGCGGGTTCCTACTCCTGATCCTCTAATAATGAGACTGTATTGCAATATATCACAGAGTACTGTTGTGGTAAAGTTCTTGGCTACATGAGCTCTCTCTCTTGTAAGGTAATATCAGAATCAGGAAAATGAGCGTGTATTTGATTCATTTAGAAGTTCAAACAAGCACATTACTTCAATCTTGGCATTATTTAACAGGAAGAAGGTCACATTTTAGCAGCCAATTCTTGCAGCAGAACTTTGCAGATTATTGTAATGAGTCACTTTCAAAGGGCAGGGTTGGTCTTCCAGCAAAATCTTGCATTCTTGGAGATGTGCAAAGGGCTAACACGCATTATAAGGACCATGTTTGCTTTTTGCTTGCTAATTTGATCTTTTTCAAATGAACAAATCAAAATCTTCTTGTTACTGTAGTTGTTTTTAATACCTGTTGCTTTGTTTCTTCATTAAGTGGGCACCACCCATTGATTTCTGTAGTTTCCAAGACACTTCCAAACTGTTTTCCAGCTTCAATATGATCTATTGGGAGGATTTTTTTGGTTTATATTGGAATTCTTCTTTCATCAAATCACATCCTCTCCACAGACAACCTTTTCAATTAAGAATTACATCTGAACTGCCACTTACATTTCATTTGTTTTTACTGCATAAAAACGTAGCAGCTGGAAAAAAGTTTGATTTTGTAAGAAACGTCTCTCACAGACAAATGCAAAATTTCAGGTTGGAAGGGACTTATGGAGATGATGTTTTCCAACCCCCCTGCTCAAGAAAGGTAACCTAGTGCCAGTTGTCCAGGATCACGTCTAGACTGATTGTCACTGCTACCCCCCCACCCCCTTCCCCTGCTCTGGTACTGAAAAAGTACCTTTTAATGACCTTCCATAAGGGAAATCAACACTTTTATGCTTAATTTTAGAAACTGATTTGGGGACTTATACCTAATGAAAGACCAGACATCCCTCACATAGAAAAGTTAAGTTCCTGGCATTTTATAGGAACTCTCATTACACAGAGATGTACTACATGAGGCAGGGAAGGAGAGCAAAGGAAGATTGGAACTCCATCAGTACTTTTAAAAGAAAATGATAGGATGGTTAGGACCTGTCAGCAAAAGTGCCTCAGCATCCCTTTTTATTGCTCAGATAACTGGGCCTAGCAATCTGGGGATTTTCATGCCTCAGAAGTGAGGGGGACCCAGATTCAACCCATATGAGCTGGCTGCATTGACCAGGCTGTGCATTTCCTAGCAGTCTGTGAAGCCTGCACATTTTCAGCTGGGCAGGATCCCGCAGTGGTTCCAGACCAAAATTAGCCTGTTGGCATGGCCTCTGTGGACATGTCAGTGAATTTTTCTTAGCCACTGAGATTTGTTTGTGTCCCTCTCCGCTTCCTGTAGCCAGCTAGCTTCTTTCTGGCTGCTGCTGACTAATTTTTTTGACTGTTATTTTTCTGTTTTATTTTTTCCTTAATACTATTATTTTGTTAATATTTTTAATCGCATTAACTTTTTATAAATCAGCTTTTATTCAGTAAGAGTGAGACTTCTGAAAACATTGCTTAGATTGAACAGAAGTTAAATGAAGCAAAATGGGCATTTTGAAGGTTAATCTTGGATTTCCAAATATCTGGGGAGGCAGAGTCAGCAAATGCTTGTTATGTGAAAATGTTTCTGTTCTGTTTCCTTTATCTTCTACTCTCAAAGTTTATTAGAAATTACAAGAAGCCTGCTTCCTTTTCATGCACAACTCTGTGCCTGCTACTTCCCTCCTATGAGGAAATGATCCTTTTTTACATTTTCCTTTTTTCCCTGGCAGAACTTAAAAAGAAGATGGCACAGTTAACTCTTTACAAGTCTATGTGTTCTTGCTGAAAACAAGTTAATTAATTTTCTGTTTCCTTCATATCCCCATGGTTCATGGCCATGAAGCCAGCCCTGCTTAGTACCTGGCAAACTAATTAATGCAGGTACTTTAATGTATATCTAGAGTTTCTTTACATTTCACATTAGTAGACCATGTGTGCATGGCTCCTTTAAGTATCAAGTAAGGCCTTCATGTTTTCTTCTCTGGTGTGTATATGAGTAGAAGTCTGTTGTATTTTTAATACCAGAATAACATTTTATTTTACAGTTTACTGTGGTATACAAGTGAACTTAATATCTTTGTAAAGTGGAAAGTAATATTTTCCTACCTTCCAGAATTAAATCTTCTATATTAATATATTTTCTTATATATAAAATCCCTAGGTTGATTACTTGGAATAGTGGTGTTTACTGTAAGAAAAATGAATAGAAAAGCAAATTGTTATGAACCAAAAATACATACCTATATAACAGTTTTTGAAGCATTTGATGCATCTTAGTTGAATAAAAAATGAAACTCTAAGTTGCTGCTCAGTTTGATTATTTTTGTTAATTATTTTCCCTAGAAATTTTGAATAAAACCAATATACAATCATATGTGTCACTTTAAAAATAAAATTAGACATGAACAGAAGAACTTGCAATTCAAATACGTGTTGAATTTCCATTCTTTTTAACTCAGAAAGGCTTTTTTTTTCAAAATTATTGTAGCTATGATGAGCTTCTATAGAATGCCTCTGCAACAATTATAATGTCTTGCCATTTTCATAGGGTCACAAAATAGATTCTTTGTTGTTCAGTGTTGATTTTGTACATGCATCAGTGCAGAGTATAAAGCAGATAAAATGAGGATGGCAATAAATGTGAATTATTGTAATAACAAATAATTTTGTAATAACAAATATTTTTTTAATAACAAAAACCTATGCTTAGGAACATAGATTCTCATGTCTTTTCAGAGTGACACCTTTAGCGCAGGAGGTTTTACATATGATGAATAAGTGCTGAAAAAAAGCATTACCAGCTGATTGCACAAACTCTGTGATGAGTGATGTGATGGGACTTATAAGGATGCTGGAGAGGGACTCTTCCTTAGGGACCGTAGTGGTATGGCAAGTGGTAATGGGTTCAAACCTAAACAGGGGAAGTTCAGATTGGATATAAGGAAGAAGTTCTTTACTGTGAGGGTGGCGAGGCACCGGAATGGGTTGCCCAAGGAAGTTGTGAATGTTCCATCCCTGGCAGTGTTCAAGGCCAGGTTGGACAGAGCCTCGGGTGACATGGTCTAGGGTGAGGTGTCCCTGCCCACGACAGGGGGGTTGAAACTAGATGATCTTAAGGCCCTTTCCAACACTAACTATTCTATGATTCTACGATTCTATGATTCTCTGATCCTCTGCTCTTTGCTTATCCCCTGTTATACCTATGACCTTTTTTTACCCATCCCCAAAACGTCCCCAAAGAGTTCTGGCATTTTCTCTTCCTTGCCTAATTGATCAGTGCAACGGCCTTGTGGGGAGTGTATGCTTGACATATACACGACAGCATAAAAAATGAGGAAAGGAAATCTGAGTAAGTAGACTGTGTGACCAATGGACTAAAATCGTATCTGCAGAGGCAATGAACTTGGGGCAACGAATAGACAAAAATGACTGTTGTGGTTGCGGTAAGGCAAGAGTCTTACTTTACTCCTGTCAGCAAGATGAAAACATTGCCCATCCTTGTGACAAAGGGATAAAGGATAATGGAATCTGTCTGATGTAATACCCTTATATCTATGCCTGGGAATTATTTTTCTATGCAATTGCAGTCGGATATGTTGTTCATCAGAAAAAGGAAGCCTTGCCCAATATACATGTGATCCCTAAGAAAATTCCAGAAACCAGCCTCTGGCTTCTCTAGCATGCTGCTTGTTTTTCACTTACATCCTTTTAGCTTTAGCTACAAAGGCTTTATAAAAGGAATTTAAAATGCAAAGGATGCTCCAAGCTATAGCAATCTCTTCCAGGACTGTATATTTACAGTAAGGGACATGGACTTTGAGCAGCAGCATTTTTACTGTCTTACAGAGAATTTCCTGCCCTCCCAGGGTAGGATTTCATCAAATAACTTTAACTACCTGCTCATAAATACATTTTCTCTATGCAGTCAAGTGAAAAGAAGGAGGCATCCTGGACAAAAAAAAAAAAAAAAAAAAAAAA
>NDXB01012326.1:66826-101137 GCA_002631895.1 Agapornis roseicollis | reverse complement strand
TAAATTTTTTTTTAATAAGTTTTTTTAAATTTTTTTTTTTTTTTTTTTTTTTTTTTTTGTTTTACTTGAACAAATACATAAAGAATACAACACAGCAAGATTGAAATTTATGTTTGTGCTTTAAAATTACAATTCCAGAGCTTTTTGGGAAGAGATCAAACTCTGAAAAGATCCTTTCGAGATCCTTTTCCCACCTGTTTCCCTAACTGAAATTGAACTATAAAGCTGGGAGAGTAATTTATCCAAATGCTTACGTACAGTCTTTTGTATATAAGTAATTTTCTTGTTCTTTCATAACGCAAATCTTTCTTGCTTCTCTGATGCTTGATTGGTGTTGTACAGGTAAAGTTGTCCACATGGTCAAATGCTGAGCCTTGTTTCTAGCTTTTACTAAACTAAAATTTCACTCTGTTGTTAAAATATAGAATGTGTGATCTAATGTGTGTGTGGAATATATGTCTTTTTTTACCAAACCTTACAGGGTGAACAGCTAGCTAAATATTAATCTGCTGTAGAGCAAAATTAACACAAGAGCAAGCTGCCTGTAAGGAGCCAGGTAGAGCGTGGCCATTACTTATTTGTTCATTTATCTAAAGCACAACATGAATTGTAACAGTTAAGTAATGTGCAGTTTAATTTTGACAACTTGAATGAAACCTCCACAAGTTTCTTCTCCTCCTCATGCTGTCATTCTATTCTCAAAATACCTTCAGGAATTAAATTTTAATATTCAGATTATTAATCTTTAGAGCTTTTTACCTGCAAAAGGATAAATTTTATAGAAATTTTGATAGGGATTAAATCTAGGTTTTGGTTTTGGTTTTTATTTTCCCCCTAGATCTTCCATACTCCAAAAATGCCATACATTTTATTAAAATCTTTGTAGCAGATTAGACATCAGTTTAATTAATTAATTTATTTGTTTTGGCTGGGCAGGGTTTTTTTGCTTTGGTGTCTTCAGTTTTTCATTTGATACTGAATCTGCTTGTGTCTGCAAAAATGGCTTTACAGAATTTCAGAAAAGTAATGGTAGGTGTTGGTTATAGTCAAATCTTCCTATCAATGTGAGGAGAGATGCTTGCAGTTCTCATTAATGTCCTTACAAGGAGCAAAATCCCTCTACGTTACTGCTTGAACACTTTTAAGGATTTGCAGCAAAGAAATGAATAAGCGGTTGGGTAGCTGGTAGAAAAAACTCATTACACTTCAAGTTCCAAATGAGCCCACCTGTCAGGGGAGCTCTGCAGGAAATTGCCCTCAATTTTCATATAGGACTTTGGCAAGAGAGTAGCAGGTGACTCATGAGAAAAGTCTTTTCTGAGTCTGCTATCTGGTTTTATGTCAGGGCTAAGAAATAAGCAGAGTCATGTGAAGAATTATGCAGAGAATTAGAAGTGGAGGATGAGAAACTAATTTCAGTTATGAGAAAAATTCAAAAAAGAACTCAACATGAGCCAAAGAGCAGGTAAAAGTCCACATTTCAGTGATGCTATTTAAATATACAGGGGCAAAATTTGGGTAAACAGCTGAAAAATATATAACCAACAAACAAAAATATGTAAGTTTTGGACTAATATATTTTCAGTGGAGGTATAAATGCAGAGCAGGCTTTTTAAAAATTAACCTGAGAAAATGATAAAAAAATAAAAAACCATTCCTTTGTCTGTTTAGATATTGCAAAATATAACAAATCCAGGCCAGTTGCAAATTTCAGGTTACCCTTAGCAGGGCTTGTGTTTCCCAGTTGATGGTCTGTTGGATTCATGCACCTAAAAATAAGGGTTTTTCGGCTTCATCTTCCTTTTCTGCTTTCTTGAGTATTTTTCTTCTGTTATTGAACTATATACAATGTATTTAGACAATATATGCTTGTGTAGTACATGAATATATTCTAGCAGTTATGTTTATAAACAGATGCAAGTGTCTGGCAGGATGGATCATTATCTGGGGGCTCAGATGTTATTAATTAACACCAGCAATGCTGTGAAACAAGCTTGAAATCAAACCTCCCCCCTCCTGATGCAGCGTGAATGGATAAGTACTCTTTCTTTCAAATAATAATAGTAGGAACTCCTTCTCTTACTACGATGTGCAGCAGTATGAATAATTAGCTAGTCATTAGTGGAACTAAGTTTGGAGGCTAAAAAATCCATAGGAAACCCTGAAGAATATAATATCTTTTTTTTTTGCTGTTTGATTTTATTTGGCAGGAGGTTGCAAAGCTCCAAATTTGCTGAACAAAATCAGTAACAAAATATCTAAAAACCAAAAAGAGTTTGTGTTTTACTGTTGTTTCTCTTTCCCCTCTCCTTCTCCCCCTCCCTCCCAGGCCTCCTACTTCCCCCCAGTACTTTGAGTATTTTGTCTTTTTATTTACTATTTTGTAGGCAATGGAACCTGACAGAGATGCTCCAGTCAGAAGGGGCCCACAAAATTTACAGCTGTTTAGCTACTCTGTCAACAGACACGTTAGGGATTGCTCTGTGTGGACAGGAAACTGCTGTACTGTGTCAGACTAAAGGCCTTTCAAGCCTAGTATGGTGATATTTTTGTGAAGATGCTTAGCAAGTAGTTGAAGATAGGAACTGAATAGTGTTCCTTCCAAGTTCCAATGAAGAGCTGTCAGGGACTGCTTGAACTGGTTTCAAATTATCATTATAAACCAGCCTTGGAATACTTATTTTTCAGGAGTCTTCTGGCACCCATTTATAAATTTTGTCTCAATGTCATTTTGTGGTGCTATGTTTCAAACCTGATTTACATACACAGTGTTTAAAAGAACAATTAAGAATAAGTGATTTTTCCTTAACATTTTTCTATTTAAACCTGATGCATGAAAAGACTGCCCTAGATATAGGAGATTCAAATAAGGAATCATATCTCACTGCTTGTCATATTTAGATTTTGTCAATCTAGTGGCTAAATTAGCGAATATTATTTTAGCCTCTCTTCATGCAAACCATTTTCTCCATGACTCTGATATTTTCTTATCAAGTTTTTACTGTTGTGGAAGCTTACTATACCCTTTAGGAGATGGGATGACTGGAATTGCACTCACTATGCAAAATATGCAACATCTAGGTTTGTGTAGTGGCAAAATATTTTTTATTTTCAATAATTCCTTTCCTTAAGTTGTTTGCTTGTTTATTTATTCATTTTTTTTATGCCTCTCTCCCCTCTCCTGCCCCCAACGATCTACACTGACTTGATGCACTTTCACATGCAGTAATAGCAACTCCAGAGCCTACTGCTGCACAGAGTTAAGGACATTTTTTGTGGTTTCTTGTTTAAAAACACTTTGTGCTTGCTGTTCCTCAGTGTGATCTCTTGCCTTCTCTTTATGTGCTCTCACTGTCATGTGAATGTAGCAAGGAGACAAGAGAGAAACTCTTGATAAAAGATCTTCACAGCTCTGTAGCCTTCAGTGTTCAAGAGCAAAGAACAATTAAGGTAGTTCGCTGTAATGGGCCAATTTTACTCATCCCCATATTCTTTTCCTATCAAGCGTGACCTGTCAGTAAAGTTTTCAAAGATCCTAAATACTCCCTGATATGGAAACATGCTGTCATGCTGGTTTGCTTCACCTTCCTTTCCAGAACTCCTAAGAAGCTGTCTGTTAGAACAACTGCATCTGAATTTGGAAAAGCACAAAAATTAACACGACATCACTGTATGAATGAGGACCTCTTCTGGCTGTTTTCATGAGCTTCCCCCATGAAGAACCAGACTGAAAATATCTGGGTCAGAAAAGTGCAACTGAAGATAACATTGCCTACTAGAATGATACTATAATAAACCTAGCCCCTGTTGCCACACTTTTAAAATGACTGGGGGAGTGGCCTCTACTGTCTGCATATTTAATACACTTTGTTTTCAAGACCCCTTGTATATTGCTGCTTAGCAGCTCAGATCTCAGTTTCTTTGCTAGGTATTATTATAATAGCTGCTGTAAGGCACTGTGTAGAACTATGGAATTCAAAGGCAGTGACCAACAAAAATGAGCTAGTGGTATCTTGCTAGGAGATAAAAACAAAACCAAACCTCCCATCTTGTGTATTATCTACAGAGAACCGTGTTTTATGTGTTTTTAAAAAGCAGAATGTAAATATGTGTATGTTTGTATAACATAGTAGGAGAAGGAAAATCACAGAAAAGAATCAATTTTCACAGTCCAAAGCAGTAATAGAAAGTAAATATCCCTTTTGTCTCAAAATAGACCTATTTATCAAAATAAGAGAAGCAGGATTTTGCCCATTATTTGCGCCCTCAGCATCTCCACAAAGTAAAACATGCATCTGCTGAGGATCATTCAGAAATTGTTAGCACAGTTTAGTTGGACACTTCTTTACTGACCTGGTGACAGATGGTGGTTAAAGAGTGCGGCATTTAAATGACTTGCATGCCCTGTGCAGGCAAAGCAACCTGTTTCTAAGGAGCTCCATTTTAGAACTCCTGAATTTTTAGACTGAGTGTGAGGATACTCTGATACACTATTGTTTCTTTCCCTTCTGGCTGGAGATTGATTTGAATGCTGAATACTACTTTATGAAAGTTCAGGATATGCATTTCCTTTCAAAGAGTGGATCACACAGAACATAATTTTCTCATTTTACTTGCAATTATTGTAGCTTCCTATTGATGCTGCTAGAACACCCAAAGGCTCCAAAGAGATTTTGGAGTATTTTGAGCTGGACACATGCAGACTTTATTAAAAAGCTTCTTGTCTGGTACAAGACAATGAAGTCACTCAATAAGAGGGACAACAGAAGAAAAGGTTGTGATATTTTTGTTTATTCCTTAGCATGCTTTTTTAAAAAAGCATGTGTTGCATCTGGCAAGGGATTCATGGGTCAACATTCCCCATCAATATAAATTTCAATAAAAACCAAAAATAGTGGAGTCTGTTCCCAAGTGATAAGTATTAACAAGGGTCCAAATGAGTCCACGGTAGGAAGCAATCAGTTACAAGTTATTAGTTTCTTGCTTAATTACAGAGAAGTCAAGATATTAGATTCAGCCTCCAGCTTACAAAGAAAAAATATTTTTTCAACTGAGGCTTCCAATATTAGTTGGTAAAAGACTCCAGCTACTCCCAAACTGGTTATTTTACAATGACAGCACAGCATTAATATCAATGGATTAATATTTTTATCAGACAATTGCAAATACTTTGCCCATATGAATCATAAAGCTACTGACCTGGGGAGAACTTGTTCTGCAATCAGATGTTTGTGAGGCAGCATTCTGTACACAGGCTTAGTTGCTAACAAATATAGGAGGGAATAAAAGTTATACTGGAATTCTGTTGCTGAACTTTGCTTTTGGAGAGGTTTTCTGATTTCATCTGAGTTTCTAGTCTTAGTTATTTTAAATTTAATTTAGTCAGTATTTACATCCTTGGTAGGTTGTATTATTTATGTTCAGATGACAGGAAGGTAGATGGGATGATAGAACAAATGAAAGGCCATTTCCATGTAAGAATAATAAGGCAGTGGATGGAAAAGGAAAACTTATGATTGTGGAGAGAATTGAAAATGAGAAATGTAAGTTTGAGCTGCAGTACACTGTCAGAGAGGCAGCAAAGTCCAGTCAGAAGTGCTTTATTTAGGGTCTAAAGCTTCTTTCCATTTACTGCCTCTAAACTGCCTAAGTCTTTAGAAAGCAATTCTACTTCTGCCTTTCCCATTCTGATGTTTTGCCCATGTAAATGGGATTTCTCCATGGTCTCTGATACTAATGAGGGAAGCATTGGTTCAAGTTAGATTTGGAGGGATAGGACACGATGCGGCAGACAGCAAGTCTTGGAGAAATCAGTCCAGCAGAGCTAACCTTCTAAGTGCTCAGATTTTTTTTCTTGCTTTGTTTCTTCTGGATTCATTAAAATGCCAAATTTGTTAACTTGGCATGCCAAATATAACAAAGCTTTTTTTCCTGGGGTTTGATTTTTAAATCAATTAGACTTTCTGTATTTTGCCACTCTGCTTGACAAGAGTTTCTGTATGTGTACACATGTGCATAAGTGTGTGTGTGTGTGAATTTTGGCAAAGCTACTCAAAAATGAGCTGCAGCTTGAACAGCTGCAAAGTCTCCAAACACTGGAATTATTCATAGCACATAAAGGAAGAAAACTTCTTGAAAATAGTTCAAACATAACACAGTTATGTTTGAGGAGGGAGGATCAGACTTGAATTTTTTATTTGAATGAGCCAACTCCTGAAGGAGCGTACAAAATGGGAACATGGGCAAATGGAATTATTTCATAGTCTGTTTTTTTAAAACAAAAGAGCATAATGTGGCAGAAATGTTGAACAAAAAGGTTTGTGTGCAAAATTTGTCTGCTTGCTTTCTCCCTGGTGTAAAAATAGAAACACTGGGTATTGGCTGAGGAAACATACAGTATTATTAGGATAACACTCTGTGTGACTAAAGTGCTGGATGTACAGAATGGTCTGAAAGTACATGGATGGTTCAGCTGTGTTGCCTGCTCTTTTGCTTAGGGCTTACATATCTTACTTATATATCTTACATATCTTAATGACACACTAATTCAGAGATTATCCTTTCTGGCACAGGGATTAAGCCAGAGGGTGTCTATAATCCTGGGAAGACTCTATCTAAATCTAATGCTCTTGCTTTGTGTAGTCAGATTTTGCATGTGGCCAGTGCTTCTTGTACTTTAAAAGATTATGAGGAGCTAAAGAATATAATTCTCCAAGTACAGACATCAAATATTTCTAAAGGAAGACACTCTGTGTTTCTTCCTCCTTGGTTAATCCATGCTAAAAGAGCTATTGACTTGCTATGGGTTATGCTGTTGTCCACAACTGTACCATTTGCCTTCACTGCATCAAATAGCAAGTGACAACTCTCAGAACAAAGTAACACTTATGAATATATTTTATTCATAGGGAATTCACATGTTACATTTTGGTAAGCCTCAGGCAGCCAGCTGGAGTGTAAAGTATCCTGTGGCTTCCCCTTACACCTGTTGTAGCAGATAACAACATGCTTTAATAGCATGCTCTTTCCCAACTATACCAGTTAGCAATACTCGCAATCACGCTTTCCATTCCCCACATGGCTTTTTTATTCATTTAGACTGGGTCAGATGTGGAGTAAAATACTGATTCAACCCACGAATCAGATGTGTCTTTAGAAAGATCTTGGGTAAGAGAGTGTATGTGACACTGTCAGACATACCGTTCTGCAGAGATCAAGTGATACAGAGAGACACACAGAGCTGAGTCGTCACACAGTCCTTTTGCATATGGGTTGTGCTGTCAGAGTAAAAGCCTGTGAAGCACCTGACAAAATCATCATCCAAAACTTCTTACACTGTATCAAGAAGGTATTTTCCTGCCTGGTATGTAATTAAATTGTGGAACTCTCTAGCACAGTGCTTTTTAGGAGCTTTAAATGTAAGTGCATTTAAAACATAACTAAAAAGGATAAAGCAAAATTTAAATGTCTGGGGTTTTTGTACACAGTGATGAAGATGTGACTTCAGGTTCAGGAAGCCCTTAGAACTGATTGCTGGATACAGAAAAGGTGTTTAGTGGAACAGTTGTTCTGTTTTACTTATTTTATTAACAAACTTCTGAGATATATCTACTAGAGGATGAAATTCAGAGATAGTTTCCTGGTCTTTCTACCAGAAACCACTCCTTAAAGTGTCTTGGTTGATTTTAACAAGCCAGCTACTACTGAAGATTTGAGTTCACTGTATGTACTAGTCTGAGAATTGGAATTGCTTCTTAAGCTTTGAGTCATTCCTGTGCAGAGGTCCAGTGATGGCTGGGGGCAAGTTCCAGCCACCCATCTGATCCAATGTTAAATGCAAGTCAGATTCCTTGCTGTTTTCCTGAGCATCTGCTACTAGCTGCTGCTAGAGGTAGAATATTTGGCAGAATGTACTTGAAACGTAAGCCTGTTCTTTTTGTTCCAGACCTTGACTAACAAAACAATTTTGTCCTAAATGGGAATTTTTCTGTAAGATATTAAAATGTATTGTCACTGGGGAGAAATAACAGAACCACAATTTAAGTCAGGTTAGAACGCACCTCTGGATATCAACTGCATGAACATCAACTTGCCCCCTCAAAGCATGGTAAGCTTAGAACAGATTGTTCTGTGTTTTAAGTAGCTTTTAAGGACAGAGATTCCACAGAGTTCCTGGACAACAAGGACCAGTATTGACTGACATTATGAAATAAAGATTTCTTAATATCTAATTGGACGAAAGCACACTGCTCACACATGTTCGACTTGTTCTCCATGAGGCCTGCAGGTCATTTTTTGTTAAGTTGCTCTTTAGTTCTTGATCCGAAGTCTATACTATTGCATGGACATGTCACTTCCCTGAGGCAGGATGTTGCATTTGCCCTTGCTAAACTTCCTGATTTTGCTGCAGGCCATCCAGCACATCAAGGTCCCTCCCAGTAGAAGCCCTTACTATCACAGCTAATAGTGCAATGTACAGACAGCATCAGATAAAGAAAATACATTGGTTAAATGATTGAAATCTTTTCATGAATAAGCCAAAAAGTTATGCTGGTTTGTTTTTGTGGGGAGGAAAAATATGATTTTTTTTTTTTAAACCCTGTCTTTGCACTGGGGGACAAGTGAATGCAGCTGCATATCCTAGTGCACAAAACGAAGCCTCTTTCCAATCCCTATCCAGGTATCTTGGATGAGAAGAGGTGCATGATTCTCTTAATGAGATACTTGTGACTGTCTCATATCTCACACTCCCTATGCTATGTAAATATATAATAGTTAAATCACAGATCAGAAGCTGTTTGCAACATCTTACTACATTCAAGGTTAAGAGCATGATTCAGAAACTCAACAGATGCTGTGACTCAAGTAACTGCTGATGCACTTGGCAGCATATCTGTATGTGCAAACACTAACAAGTACATTTTCATTTCAGTGTACATGGAAATTAGGCATGCAATTCCTGTTGCCTACCAGAAAATAGTATCCTAGTTCTCCATGCACTAGCCAGGAACTACTAAGACTCATGAGCAAAACCAGTGGAAAATATCTGTTATGGTTACCATGATCATGTCATATACCCTACATCTCAGTGGGCAGAATAAGAAAAAAATTACTTGCAAGCTACACCTTTTCTAAAAATTTAATCATATATGAGGATGTAAGAACGGCTACAGTGGGTCAAAATATGGTCCATTAGCCTAAATATATTGTCTTTTGCAGCACACATATAATAAACTTCAGGTAGTCCCTATGTAGTCAGAAACCTTCAGTAGGTTTCCATCTCCATGGTCCTGGCCATGGTTCTTATCTTGAACTATGGATATTATTAGCATCTGCAGCAACAAGTGATAAGGCATTCCCAAGTTTGATTATATCTAGTTTATGAAGAACCACCTCACGTTGTTTCTGTTCCTTCACCCTCCTAACTTCCTTTGAGGCTTCCTAGTTTTTGTCTAAGAGGCAACAGTGAATTACTAGATCACTTCAAGTGACTGCAATCTGTACCTTCATGTTTCTATCCATCCTGCATGATGCTCCTGGTCAGCGTTGTTATCACTGAGCTGTGGGAACAGGGAGTTTCTGCTCCAACAAGTTTTGTTTTGTATTTCTAATTGAACTGTCTTGTATTAATAGAAGAAGTTAGCAGGTTATGCATAGCATTGGCCAGAACAGAGAGAAGAAAAGCATGTACAATCAGAAATGTTTTAATTTGTTGTGTTGGCAGGCTAAAAACACACCAACACAGGGCCAAAGGAAGGTGGAGAAGCAGCTTCACGATACAATACTAGAACAATTACTGCATGGCTCACTCAGATTCCTGGTATACTCCCTCAGGAATGGAAACAAGATGTGCAGATCCTTGCTTTGCTATGGCAATGCAGCATCTGTAGAACTCAAGTGCCATTTGTGCTGTGGACATTTACATGTGGGTCAGCTAAACCAGATGAAAAATTGAGGTAATTTCTTCAGGGAAGGAAGAGAACAAATGCAGAATGAGGGTTCTTGAAGATGGTTTTTATTTATTGACATTTTGAGTGCATTTAGGTCACTGGAATAATTCTGTTTTGTTTTGCATTGGCATTGTTTGGTGCAAACCCCTTCCCTTTGTTGTATCTTTCAGGGGTTTGCTAGAAACTAGGAAATCATAAAGTATCATAAAGTTACATAAAGTAACATATTCATTTTTTCTACTCTTTGGACTGCTTCCTACTACCATTGTGTAAACTCAAGTATTTATTCTATTTTTGTGTTCTGGTAAGAAACTTTTCCAGGCTGTGAGCTATTAAAAATGAACAAATGTTTCCAGGTGTCTGGTATCAACCAGAAGCACTGAAAAAGCTGCCCTGAGAGCAGTGTTAGCAGAGCAGTCATACTGTAGAAGACATACCGTTGCATTAAACCTATGGACAGCACTTCTTTGACTAAAAGGCTGTCGCCCTTTGAAAAGCAAAACACAGGGTAATGATAACTGTACACTGAATCTGAAACTAAGTCAACAAAAATGTATGTTTGTTAATACAGAATGACATCAATAAATGAAGTTATATATGTCATATGGGTTTAAGACATTTCTTTCAAAGGGTTATAATAGAAGCATAGAATATTTAGGATTGGAAAGGACCTTAAGATCATCTAGTTCCAACCCCCCTGCCATGGGCAGGGAGACCTCACGCTAAACCACACCACACAAGACTCTGTTCAACACTGCCAGGGATGGAGCATTCACAACTCCCTTGGACAACCCATTCCAGTCCCTTACCACTCTCACAGTGCAGAGCTTCTTCCTTGTATCTAACCTTAACTTCCCCTCTTTAAGTCTGAACCCATCACTCCTTGTCCTATCATTAAAGTCCCTAATGAAGAGTCTCTCCACAGCATCCCTATAGGCACCCTTCAGATACTGGAAGGCTGCTATGAGGTCTCCACGCAGCATTCTCTTCTCCAGGCTGAACAGCCCCAACTTTCTCAGCCTGTCTTCACACAGGAGGTGCTCCAGTCCCCTGATCATTCTTGTGGCCCTCCTCAGGACTTGCTCCAACAGCTTCATGTCCTTTTTACATTGAGGACACCAACATAGAATCATAGAATAGTTAGGGTTGGAAAGGACATTAAGATCATTTAGTTCCAACCCCCCTGCCATAAGCAGGGACACCTCACATTAAACCATGCCACCCAAGGCTCTGTCCAACCTGGCCTTGAACACTGCCAGGGATGGAGCATTCACAACTCCCTTGGACAACCCATTCCAGTGCCCAATCACTCTCACAGTAAAGAACTTCTTCCTTATATCCAATCTAAACCTCTCCTGTTTAAGTTTTAACCCATTACCCCTTGTCCTGTCACTACAATCCCTAATGAAGAGTCCCTCCCCAACATCCCTATATGCATGAAAACTACTCCTCAAACACATGCAGGCACACTTAACACCAGGTCAAGTCCTTCAGTCACCCAAACACAACACCACAGGACAGATTTTCTATCAGCACTCTCCATGACGACAGAGCTGTCAAAAATGGCTCCCCTGCTTGGTAGACAGGACCTAGCTCCTTCCATGAAAGAGGGAGGAAAGATGTGTGCATGACTTAACTACTGGTTTTGTAGAGATGGTCCTGGTGAATAATAAATGATGGCTTTCTCTGTATCATCTAGTGTGACTTTCAGCACAATAAGTGGGACCAAAATTAAGAATCACAGAATTAGTGAGCTGTAGCAAAGCATAATGCAGCACAGAACAATACAGTATAGCACAGAATGGCATAGCACAGCATGGCATAGCACAGCACAGCATAGCACAGCATAGTGTTGCATGGGATGGTATAGCAAAGAATAGCATTGCATCCACGCAGTTCTCCTTTAATACAAATTTTAAAGGAAGTTACCCACCCTGTTTTAAGACCTTAGTTACTCACATGTAAATGAGAACAAGATAGGTAACTTGCATTTGAGGTTAATAAATATCTAAAAGCATAATTCAGTCATGAAAAAAAAAATTCTGGCTTCCAGGGGCAACTACCTTGGAGCATTTGACAGAATTGATCATGCATATATGAAGAGTCAAGATTATTGATATGGTAGAGAAAGAATTATACTGAGTTATATTTCACTGGGGAAAACCTTTTGATGTGAAAGGTCAGAAGGTAACGAATTCTAGGTCATGGCATTCTGTTCCCAGGCAGTACTCCATTCTCTTCACTTCAGTGGGAGTTGGGTTTCAGATTCTGGACCCTGATTACAAAGAAGGGAAAAATCACAGTATGTATTTGTTATATTCTGGACAGTTCAGATAATGCTAGTCACCGAAAACTTCTATCACAATATAGACAGAGGAGGGAAGAGCGGCGTTTTTATTTGAAAAAACAGTGATTTTTGGAACATTAGCTGAGCCTTTAAAAATCCTGGGAAAGAAGAGCACATGACAGGAAGAACATCAGGTTAGAAGTCAGATTAAATATGACAAATAGATGAAGTGTTTTATTCGAAATAGATGAATAGTGGGTTTTTTTTGAAACAGTACCAAGATGAAGCTGAGAGCGTCCTAGCCTAGCATTTTTTTTTTCATATAGGATTGCCTTTCCTCTTGTGCTTAACCTGTTCTAGTACAGTTTATTCTCCTTTAGGAATGGAATAAAAACCCAATCAGGTTGGAGATGTTGCTCATATTTCGATCTGTTAACAAAGTTACAGTTAATGCTGGCTTTAGTGGGAGGGTAAGCTCTGTTATCTGTTCTAGTTTCTTCTTCCCAAAATGTATTCTATAGGAATAAAACTTAACCAATGTGGATAACTATGCAGGGGGGTTGGAACTAGATGATCTGAAGGTACTTTCCAAGTATTCCATGATTCTATGATTCTTATGTCTGAGCCATTTGAATTATTCATGTAGTAAGTGATACTTTGTAACAAGACTCTTTTTTTGGTCCCTTTTCAACCAGAAATTCATGTACAATATATGAATTTGTGATCATCTCTGATAAAAGTATGAAATCGTGAGCAGGATAATACTATTTAAAATGACTCTGCTTAACTTTGCAGAATGGTTTGCATGAGGCCATACAGATTGAATATTACCTTTTGAAAAATTAATGCAATGCATGTCAGTCAAACATCACTAAGCTTTCTGTTTTATTAAAAAACCCCTAAAGACATAAGCAAGATTGACAGTATAGTAAAGTTATTACACACTTGCATAAGTTATATACATATAGGTACTTTCAGTTTGTTAACTTTATGCTTCCAATTGTTGAAGCATTCTTGAAATTGAAAATACGTGCAGAAAAATCCAATAGCAACTTTAATGCTATGGTTGTACTTCTAAGGCCAGCATACCCCATGAGAGGGTATTCGATTGCCTTCAGCCTCTTTTGTTGATAGCAGGGGCCAAAAGGGAAATGAAGCAGCAATCTAGGGTCCTTCCTAGAGGAAAAACTTCCTCAGAGAGAACCTGTTTGCTATACCACTACTGCAGGAAGTTCCTTTCCCTTTCCAGCTCATTCCCATAACTCAGCCTGGGCTGGGGCATGATGGTATCAGAGCTGCCTATCTTGCAGTCCTGGGATCACCATCAACAGCTCAAGGGAACATTTCTGCTGCTCTGTAGAATGGGAGGTTGAATGTGAATATTAGCAGTGAGGAAGCGGTGATGGCTCTGAACAGGATTCCCCAGTACATTAGCGATAATCTCATCTTCAAGTGAGATGGAATTTGCCACGCTAGGTACAGCATGCTTGTTTAGCAAGTAAGCAGTTACTGCTATTCTGGAAAGGAGTTTTAAAAGCTTTGTCTAAATCATCTGTTTCTTGTGGGAACTTGTTTGCTTGTGTGGAGATTGATGAGGAAATTGCAGCATTTCAAATGTTAAGCAAAGGCCACTGGAAAACGGGCAGGGGTTATGTGCATTAGCAGATAGACTATTGTATTACAGATATATATTGGAAGGTTGATATCAAGACAAAAATTCTATCATATTTCTTTTCACTTGCTATTACTAATTAGAAGACTGAGTTCACCAATGCTGGCAGAGGTGTGTATTTAACCTGACAAGATTTGTGGTGAATAGATTAATATGTTTTCATATTCCATATGCCATTTTTCACAGACATGTGAATATGAAAATGCAGATAACAGGGAGAGAACGATGCAACAGTGTATGATGTAACTTTTCTATTTTTATGGACTTTGTGCACTTTAAGGGAGAATGAGTCTATAAAAGCATGTTTCAGTGGCTCTAAATCTGGCACATAGCTCGCTAAAAGCTATTCAAACTTAGCTCTTACATCTATTTTTTTTGTTCTTCCTAAAAAAGAATACAGTTTTCCAACTGTTGATAGAAGAATGTTATTTTTCAAGATATTATTTTTATTGTTTAGTATATTTTGAAAACAAAATGGTAATGTTGGTCAGAAAAACAAAGAGAATAGATGTATATAAAGCCAAAGTGTCTCAGGTGTTTCCTTTGGTATTTTGCTGAAGGTATGATTTTAGAACATAATCAGGGAGAATTTTGGGACTACAGAAGGTAAAAGAGAAGAAATGCTGGTTGTTGTGTCATACAGGCTGTCTTTCAATTTTCTGGAGTTTCTTATATATAAGCTCTTCGCTGTTTGCTGTTAATGGCAAGGATTTATTTATCTATTTATCCAGTAAGGCTATATAAAAATAAACTTCTTATGCTTTGGAAGGCCCAGCTAAAAGGTTTTGTAATGTAAGAGAGAAATAAATACTTAGTGGTTTACTCCATTGAAGCAAGACTACAAGCTTCACTTAAAGAATCTTCATCTTCATGTTAAAATGGCTTGCAGTATGGTTGTAAGTAAGGAAATGGGCCTGTCAATACATCAAGTATGACAAGGCAGTCAAGCTGCTTTCCATAATGTTTGCAGAGTTCATGTTTAGTCTCACTGATAATATATAATGTTACATTAAGATAATGATGTTAAACACTCAAAGTATATTGCATATAATATAAAACTGCTGATGAATATAGTTTACAAATACGTGTGTGCACAATGAAGCTTGTGGGTAAGAACACCATGATTTAAAGAGAGTTAGGAGTGTTTTGCAAAGAGCTCTCACCTCCTTTTTATCATGTTTCTGGCAAGTCAAAATACAGTCCTTAGATTACTGTGAGCTGATAAGCTATTTAATGATGTCAGGCCTTACCTACTAAAAAAATAATTAAAGCATGTCTTGCACAGAAGAAAAAAAAAAAGGTAATGTTTTCTATGACATTCTTATGTAATTAGCTATAAAGGTCAATTATTTAATTAGGGCTTTTTTTTCCATCTATATGTTCATATAACAAATACATAGGCATTGAAAAGGTCTGAAAAAGTCCAACATCAAAAATCAGATTTAAACAATGCTAACAAAATCAATTTCTTAGCAGCTGTGGCTAACAGATCTGTAAACTTTAAAGAGAGCTAAGTGTAATAATGAGCATGAAGTTGATGGTAAAATTTAGCTGAAAATATACAGGTGCTGAATTAAATGTTTGTTGTTGACCAGTTTGTACAAAGCCTTTTGAAATGGCTGTGCAGAAATAACTTGAATAGGAGTTCTTTCACTAGGTAATATCTTACCAGGTTAACATGGTGTCTGGACCTGTTTTCTAAGACTGCATAAAGACAATTTATTGATTACAAGTAGAGAAGGTAGCTCCATCTGCAAAGTGGAAGGTGGGGAAGAGCATGGCATGGAAGGTGAATCGCTTTCATTTCACACTGGCTTTGGACAGCTTATGAGGAGGGGGGTTTGTGCTTGTGCGGCCAGAGTAAGGGTCAGTGTGCCTCTGTGTCCCAATTTATGGAGCTCTGAATAAGTCTGATCTGGTCAGAAGAAATAAGGGATTTGAACCACTAACGGAATGTACAGAAAGAAGCAGGAGCTATGTGCCTCTGTACAGCAGTGGAAGCATTTTCATATAATAATTTCCAAGAGTGAAGGATCTCTCTGAATTTATCCTTATTTCTACAGAGTTAAGTGACAGGACCAATGAAAGTGTACTTACATGGATAAATCACTACACATGTATTAGTAGTTAGTTTCCTTTTACTTCATAACTTTTTGCCATGGTGTCACTTCCTGCTGATGGGAGTGTGTGCTGGGTTGCTTGGAAAGATGTTACTTTTGCACTTATCAGAAATTCTTACAATATGATTAGATCGACTTTGCTTTACTTTTTGGCCTTTTTAATGCTACAGATTTCAGACTGCAACACATGGGAGATGTTTGCCTGTGGCCAGTTTTAATGAGAGAAAGAATTCCTCTGTTTTTAGTGATGATATTGGCTCATTGCAGTAATGGTTGCTTTTATTGCAAACTAACTAGAGTTTAAAAGCCATTTATGGCTAAAACAGGTCACTGGAACTATGCAGACAATAAAAGCATTATTGCTCTATCAGTGCCTTTTTACTCTTTGTTAAGAGAAACACTAATCTTTCATTTCCTCCCAAACACTTAGAGCACCTCTAATTACATCACTGCTCAAGCTACAACTGCTGCTCTCAACATCACATAAATCTCACACAAAATTGATTTGTGGCTGAATTGTGAAAGGGATCAATGGATTCATTTGCACTGATTCCCCACTCTGTTACTGAGAACGTGTCTACACATGTGAAGGATGAGATTATCTGTGTTGATTCACAACCTCCCAGATGTCTTAGAAGCGGCAGTGTACCTGTGATACAGGGAAAAAGAATGGGAGAATTAAATCGGATGCTGTTTGATCTTGCTACTTCTATGATTGCTAAATCTCCAGTGTGGTGGACTGAAATACTATGCTGTCACCAGCATTTTGTTCACAAAAGCACTGTTAACTCCTTGGAGAGAGCACCTTACCATTTTCTACAACAGTGACATGATACTCTCAAGTACCATAAACAGTCTGTTGCAGAATAAATGGTGACTACTTTTGAAAACTCAGTTTCATGCAAGGCAAGGTCCTTAAAAAAGAAGTCCCAGGTCTGAGTATGAGAGAATCTGCTAACCTTAATAGTATGTGCCTTTCCTGCATTATCTGTGACTGGTTCACCCTGTTAGCAAACAAAACTCTCCTGATCCTCACTAAAGGGAATTTCTAGTGTGCAAGAATAAATTAAACTGTAGGACTGAGGCCTTAGCTAATAATTTCAGAGTAAGGACATGTTTTTCCTGTGTGTTGTATAGTCCAATACATATGACCCAAGTAAGATTATTCCAACCCTAACTATTCTATGATTTTCTGAGTGTCACTCTGCCAGTGTAAAGCCATCACTTATTCTACAAAACTGTCTTTGCTTTATCAACGTCATCAGATCTGTGTCAGCAGAATATCTTTGCATAGGGAGTATGTATGTGACTACTTTTCTGTTGGTATAGCTGTATGACTTCAACAAAACCCTGGGCTGAGATAGGTTTTCTTTTCTTGATGTAACTTTTTCCATGCCAATTTTTTTATTCAAAGGACATGTATCATGATATGTTGTCCCTCTCTTGGCAGAATGTGTGATTCCATAGGTGGATTTAGCAAAAAGAAGGAAAACACTTTATTCAGGAATACAGATTTTTAGCTTTTAACAGGCACTGAGAGCCATTCCTTCCTTGGTAGAGTTAGCTCTACAAAAGGTTTCTTTGTTTCAGGGCTCTGCTGCAAGGAACATTTTATAAGATTACATTTTATGTGTACAAGAATGATTTTATTTTGTGAGTCAGAGGGGAGGAAGATCAAGCTTTGGCACAATGTCAGTGCTGTCAATTATATGTATTGTGCTCTAAAGCATAACTTCTAAAATGATGGGCATCATTTTTGTTAATATGACTTTGAAAAGGATTGTCCTCATCCCATGTTTGTGTTGGCTTGGGAGAGCTGCAGAAACAGTGTTGAAGAGATGCCTGAAATCTGACAGTCCAGGAGTACTATCAGTGTAGAGGTGTGTAGTTTCTGACTGTGGGCCCTGAGTGCTGCTCTGACACTGGTGTCAGGTAGAAAAGAATGCTCAAGGAATCTGCAAGCCTTTCTGAGGTCAGGTTTTTGCATCACTAGGTCACACTTATACATGCTTATACAGCAAATATTCCTGTTCTGGAAGTCATTTGCTTAGAACAACTTGGCCTGATTTTGCGAAAGGTTGGCTAGGCTCAGAGGAATGATTTTTTTTTTTTGTGTATTTGCAAAACAGATAGGATTGAAGATGTGAAAATGCCCAGAAGGAAAAGGAGAACAAAGAAGAAAATGTGAAGAACACGGGACATATTCTTTAAGCTAAGAAGCTAATTTGGCAATGAACTTGGACATGGTAAAGAAAGCAGAAGCAGATAAATTTAGAGAGTGAAGACAAATAGGAGGGACAATGATGAGGAACAGATCAAATCCCAAGAAAAGGAAATGAAACAGGCATTGTGTTCGTGTGATATAGACCTTTGCATTTTGTTCTTTGCCCAGGTGAGGTTGTCAGGGTTGTGAAATTCTGTGGAGCTGAAGTTCTGTCAGCTTGCACGGCCATGTTGCTTTTGTAGTTCCCACAGTACTTGGCCAACATGCCCCTCTACACTTGTACTTCCAGGCTTTATGATCTGCAAAGTACTTGCAATCAGATAGGTCATAAGCACATTGCTTGTGTCACAAACACATACAAGGAAAGTAGGAACTAAAGAGATGGCATCTAAATCATACTCGGCTAGAAAGACCAAGAAAGAGATTGCTCCTTGATTTATCAACAACATCTTTAAATTTCCAAAATGAGTACCGGACACTAACTCAGAGTTATCTACAACCTGGTCCATAGCATGAGCTAGAAATGCCTGTTGTCACCATGGCAAGAAATTTTCTGTCTCTAATAAGGGAGGTTAGATACGTTTCCTATTAATATGTTTCAGGAATAAATATGTTAAAAGCTTTAAACAGTCAGAAAATCCGATAACAACAATACTAAATGAAGAAATTTTAAAATCTGAATTGTACCCTGTTAGTACTGGTACGACAGGAAGCTGAAGGCAAAGCTCTATGTTTTGTCAGTTTTGTTTAGAACCACAAATAAAATCATATGAACTAAGGCTATGAAGTGCTTTTTACAGGTGCAGCAAATTGCATCTGATGCAATCACAATTGTAACATAAGTAAAGAGCTTGAATCGTGATGTAACTGTTCCTCAAAATAAACTGTCAACAGATTGCAGTAAGTAGCACCCCACTCTGTTGCTTGGCATCATCTGTGAGGGAAAGTATAGAGGGAAACCTTATGGACAGATTCTGCCTCATGACACTTTCAGTCCTTGGGACAAGTATGTAACAGGAAAAAAAAATCTACCTTTGAAGTTAATATTTGCAAAAATATTTGGCCTTCTCTATAGGAAGGTGTTGGAATTTTCTTTGGAGCCTTTCTTAATGTTTTCTTCTAATGCTTAGTTTTAGTACTGTCTCTTAACATCTTCAAAAGTTGTGTTTTACTCAAAAGAGCAGGGAGAGAGTTCATATACGCTGGTACTGCAGAAAACAACAACGGTGGCAGGCTTTAAAAATACTAGTAAGATGACGTTTTCTGTCTCTCATCCCTGTTCTTTCTCCCTGAAATTACTTTGCTTCCTGCTGCAAACTAGATTTCATGCCATTCATAATAATAATAATAAAGTGACATTAATGGATATGTGTAGTGGACGTTCCAAATTGAGCCTGAAGAACTGTGTATAAGACACCAAACATAGCAGCTTTGCAAATAAGGTAAATTAAAGTCAAGAAACTGTTGTATAACAGAGTATGAGTGGTAGGTAGCTTGTAGCCTTCATTTTTGTTCACACCCACTATTTGAGCTCTTTCATGGAAGGATTCTTACTGGAAGGTAATCCTTTAGAGAAAATTCACCAACAACATGCCATCCTTCTGATATTAACCATGGCAGAAAATACCAAAATAGAAAGCCTACTCCTCAGTACAGCTTTTTCCTTAAGTGTTGAGGAAACAAAAACTATCGAGTGACACTTTAAAAGTTTTTTTTTTTTTTTTTTTTAATACAGGTGTTAATGTGCAACTGTGGATAATTAATCATTTATGTGAAATTAGAGTGACAGTTTTAAAGGTGTCTAAATAAGCTGGGAGCCAAAATCTGGTTGTTTAAAAGTGATGGAGACACTTGGGATCTCATAGAGCTTGGCAGATTTTCCTCTTTATGACTCAGAGCGAAACATTGTGCTGGAGCCTCAGGCTTCCTCAGGAGCTGGAGAATCTTATCTGTGGCTACACGGCCTGGTGACCAAACTGTTTGGCTTCACTGATGACAGTTTGTGGTGATTGCAAAGCTGTTGTGGGGTTTTAAATCGATCCTTACTCAAGAGGGGGTCTATGTGCTGGCTCCTGCACCCAGGGTAAGCATGCCACACTTTTGTAGTGTTGCCCCTAGGGTCTGATATCATCATATGCTTGGAAACAAGTTGTGTTTTGTGAAAATCTACTATTAGGTGTTTTGTTCAGAGCACGTCTCTTACAATACGTATTCTAAAACCCATTTGAGTGGCAATCTTGATGAGTTATGCTATTCCTGAACATTCTGGAAATGAGGGAAAAAGACTGAAGACCAGGACATAGTATAGGAAATTTACACTTGGATTCCCAAAGGAAATGGGAACCGTGCAGCAGCAGTGATGCAAAGCTACTGCAACTGCAGGTTAAGCAGGGAGCAGCCAGGCTTTCCCTGCCACAGGGCATGCTGGCTGTATATATCACCTTGCTCATGGCTTTGCAAAAGAAGTCTCTGGGGCACCAGTCTATGCAGGTGAAGGCTGAGACAGGCAATGCATCAGCAGCTTTCAGCTGTGGCGGCAGTCCCCTGGAAACCATGGCAAGCAGCAGGAACATCGTCTGGAGTCCCCTGATGGATGCTGGAGAGAAGCTGTGCTCGGTCCCTGCCAGCTGTGAGGGCAGAGGCTGTTTGCTGGTCTGGACAAAGGTTGGCTTCTTAATTTCTTTCTGCTGTTGTCACTAAAACTCCACATAAATCTTGTGCAATATTTGGTGTCCTTATGAAAAATGCTTTGACCCCCAAATCTAATAATGCTGACTGATTAGTTTTAAGGGGAAAAAAATAAAAAAGCATTGGGAAACTGAGCAGCATTAGAAACTGAAGCCACCCATTTGCTACTTTCTATATGTGTGTGGTGCTAGTAGCAACCTGTTTATCCAACAGAAAGTGTAGAGATGTGAAAGAAAACAAGGTCCTTGCATAGTAGCAGAAAAATAGCTCTTGCTGTGGTGGTGGATTGGGGAAACAGGAGCAGTTCAGGGTCTGTGTCTGCCCTTTGTTTCTGTTCCTCAGCCCATCATAAGACATGAAACTTACTCTCTCACTAGTGTGAGAGTTGCAGCCCCTTGACCTCCCTGGGAAATCTGTGCCTGTGCAAAGTGTCTGTGGTATTGGCTTGATAAGCTCAAATCTCAGCTTCTTTCTTTACACAATAAGTGCTCTGTGTTGCACCCTTCAGCAGTCTGTTCTTTAATACTTTGTTGATCTTCTTTAATCTTAGTGATTCTCTCTCTCTCCAGAAACAAGAAAACAATAAATGTTGTAGCTGTATCAAAAGGTCTGAAATTCTGAGATTAAATGAAAAGCAACCTTCAGGCTGAACCGTATCCCTCATGAAGTATATGAACCCAATTTCATGACCTGTGCCTGCCCATTCAGTATCCTTTAATATCACATTGGCCTTTGCTCCTGCCTGAGCCTTATGCTACTTGCCTCAGGAAGTGTGTTTAAAATTCCTTGTAATATCAATCCAGATAATTAATCTTATGGCTGATGGATAATTAAATACTGTAGTATGGATGACATAGAGTAAAAGGAATTCTGTCTAGTGTTTATTCCAAATCAAAATTAGGGCAATTTTTTTTTTCTTCACTGAATCTTTGGTATGGGTAATGAGCTCTTTATTGTGGCAAAGGAAAACTAATATACTAGATGATGCTATTTTTTTTTTTTGTTTGTTTCTGGATTAGAATTAATTCAGGAATATAAAATGAAAGAGATCATTGCTTGGTGTTGATCTCTATGGTTCGAACACCTGATACTTCTGCTTGTGAGTGAGGCAGGTCTACAGTAAATAAATAAATAAATAAAGTAGATGCAGCACAAGAACACATGCACAGAGGAAATACATACAGAGTGTTTGTGTTAATTTTGTATGTGAGTGGAAGAATTTGGGATACAGATATTTTTCATATGATCAGCAGGTGCTTTCATGTGTTCATAGTTGATTAGTGTGTGTGTGTGCATACTCATATGCATTGTTGTGTATAAATTTTACACCTTTCTGTCCTTCCAAACTGAAGTTTTTTTCATGGGTGAAATGGTCTTTTTCTATGTATAGTCTAGCAATGGAATTAGAAGTAATGACCAGAATCATGATTTCAATAACAAATCATAGAATCATAGAATAGTTAGGGTTGGAAAGGACCTTAAGATCATCTAGTTCCAACCCCCCCGCCATAAGCAGGGACACCCCACACTAAAGTATGTCACCCAAGGCTTTCTCCAACCTGGCCTTAAACACTGCCAGGGATGGAGCACTCACAACTTCTTTGGGCAACCCATTCCAGCATCTCACCATCCTAACAGGAAAGAATTTCTTCCTTATATTTATGTTTTTCCCTTGGATCAGCATGTAATTTCACTGTGTCTAGTTTGTGTCCTTGTTTCTTTCTTATATGGCTAGGTAGCTAAAAGCTTTCATCTTCACTTTCCATGTTCAGAGGCACTGTGTATGATACTATTTTGCAATGCCACAAACACAGCCTGCTACCTAAATGCCCTTTCTGTAGGAACATGCCTAACAGGACTCAGTAGACACTGCCTGATTGAAAGGCTGAGGGCTGCCAGGGTCCACCTCAGTGTGTGTGCAAAGTGTATTGCATTGGGTGCCCTGGATGCCCCCCTGCTTGCCTCTGCAGAAACTCTTAACTCTGCTCTACTCAAAATAGGGTAGAATTCAGGAAAGATGATTAAATTTAATATCATAGCAGAGTTTATTGGAGCAGATAAATACTGTAATAATAAAAATGGAGGCTATTTAATTGTTATTGCCTTTGAGTACAAAGTCTTTCAGTTGCTTCTGTTTTTCTTTGGTTTTGTCTCTGTAGCTGACTTTTTTTCAGGTCTCCCCTTTGTTCAGAGGTTAGTGTAATCTCTGAAAAGACTAAGCATACATGCACACATTTTGAGGCATCAAAAGAACAAAATTTTATGATATATTAATTTTAATTTTAAAAAGTTTCCTTTTCTTTGAACAACCTTGTTACTCAGGGGTATCCTATAGATATGTAGGCATCACTTGTACTAGTAAATAAGACAAGGTGAATTTATACTTGAGCACTAATTCGTAAAATTTAATTATGAACTTGCTTCCCTGCACTGGAAATGTATTTTTTTTTTTCCTAGAGAAACCAAAAGGACTTTTAAATTTATTTTTAAACAGTTCGTGATTTTTTTCCCAGTAAGAATAATACCATTTTTTAAATTATAATTTGAAGTTTCCATATGAACATTTGCATCTGTACAGCCATGCTGCTTATTCAATATTCCTTGTGATCATATAACAAAACCCCTTTAGAATAGCACTAGTACTGTTCACTAGTTTAAGGAGTGTTCTCTTTAAAAAGTGGGTGTAGGTTTTATTCCTTTCAACTTTTGAGTTCTCTGAGAAACCACTATGTATAACAATAAAAGCTTCTCTATATATTAAGGAGCCACGGTCCTTAAATTAAGCTTTTGAAAATTACTGAAAAGATGGAAATTAATTCTGGGGTTTGTCTACATGGTAAATTCTCTACCAAAAAGAAAGAGCTTGAATATAAAGTGTATTTCTCAGCCTTCATTAAATTTCTGTGTGGACACATTTACTGTACTTGAAGAATAGCTCTGCATGAAGCAGAGGTGGAAAAGTAATGTTCACGTTTATTGTGGCAAAATCTAGCTAAAATCTTATGGGAGTCTTTTCACATCTTAATTTATCATCCTTTACAGAGTTCTTTATCGATTTTATTAGAGTCATGGAGACAACATGAGCTGGAGAGGTGGCACATTTGCCTACATCTCAGTAGAATTTGATTCCACAGCAATTGGTTGATCTGCATTGGCCAACACCCCATTCCCCCCTTACCACCCCTCCCCCCCCCAATTAATTCTTGTCTATGTGAAAAGGAAAATACAACAAATTAAAGAAATAAATTTTCACTAAAAGCCTCTGACGTTTCTGAATCTTTTTCTCAAGTTCTTGCTGTACCTAAACTTCTTGCCAATTGCAGGCTGCCTTCAGTCACATTGACTCTAGGTAGTAAAGTGAGAACATTTTTAACATAGCTGTTATTGTCCCTCTGGTCTTGAGGAAGCACCTGTGAAAATGTTTAGAAATGACAATAGGAACTACATTTTATTTTATTTTATTTTATTTTAATTATTTTATTTTTATTTGTGTGTGTGTGTTTTTTTATCTTTTTTTTGTTTGTTTTGATTTTTTGGGGGGGGTGTTTTGGGTTTTTGTTTGTTTGTTTGTTTTGTTTTTTCAGTGATTTTAATTAGCTATTATTAGTGAGATGCAACTTCTTCCTCTGGAGTGAGTTTATGCTATTGTGAGAAAGACAGCATCCCAATACAGTTTAATAGGGAAAGAGGACTGTTTTCTTGACCAATTATTCTTTCTGTGTTAAGAAAAGTCCAGGGATGTAAGAACAAATGATAGATACAAACAGACGTTGCAATAAGTAGCAGTATCTATTATTTGGTGATTGTTTATACCAGCAAGCTTATTCAAATGAAGCTGCTTCAGGCTTTCCATCTCTGTAGAAGGTGAGAAATCACAAGACGCAAACTAAAGAAAGCATAATAAATACTTCAGAATTCCACAGGCCTGGAAGAAGTTAAGGTCTTCCAGAAGATGGAAGTGCCTGGACATAAAAATGTGTTTTCCTCTTTGGTTGCATCAATTCTAATAATCAAACACAAATTGTTGCATGACTAGTACAGAAAGATGGTTTTCATTTGTCTTCTTAGATTAAGTTATGGTAATCACTGTAGTGCTTATGCTCCTGTGTGTTTGATTGATTGCTCTGTGCTCCTGGTGTTCTGTGCACTGAGAGTCCTGATGTTTGATGAAGCTGTCTCTGTTTCAGGGTGGGCTGAGAGAGCAATTTTGAGGTCTTTGCTGCAATACATTTCTAGTTATAATCTTATTATATAAGCCTAAGGCAAATGCTGCAATGAATATGGAAACAAACAAAGAAAAAAATATACTGCTTGATTTAGGAGGAGCTCTTTACTTGTCTGTGCAGTGCCAGAACCCAAGGATCTCTAAGGATAGGATCCTTGTGTGTTATGCACAGAAATATTCTTAATGTGCCTAGCGTGTATGCTTGTAGCTTTCATAAAAGATTGTTGTCTTGACTAGATACCACAGTTTCAGAATGGTGTTTCTTTATCTGGTAAAAATAATTTAAAGTTCTATTTAAAGGTAGATAGTAGACTCATCTCAGGCTTCGTGGATGTGCATGAAGAGTGGGATGGATAGTGCTTAGATATGCCATGAATACATGATGTCATGTCTTCATTACACTTCAGTTGGGACTAGGGATGAATAATTTTTGATCTGGATGATATCATTGCTATTAACTTTCACCTTTAATTATTGCCTGTGTGGTTTTTAAGCCCTATTTAGGACAAGTTAAGTCCCATGAAATTCTAGTATTTTACTGATCAGAAGAAAGGGGGAAAGCAGTTTTTCCAGTTAAGTGCAGTGTGCAACATATAGCAAGCAGGCTGTCTATTTAAAAGTGTATTGCCCTTGTCCAGCTGAACATTTTCTCTGTGCCTCATTGGGAGACTGAAAGATACATTTTTGCCCTTGATACCTATCATGAGGGAGGGATCCTTCTTCCTCTATTTTAGGTATAACTGCACCATACAGGATAGCTTTTGACAGGTAAGATCAGGCAAATGTTTCCAGGACCACTGAAGATCTTCAGTTCTGATTCTTTCGTAGAGGTATATAGCTCAGGAAAAAAAGAAAACACAATCTAAACCAGGAAAATGGTAGGTGTGCCCTGACCAATTATCTACAAAACTGCTGCCTGCAAAGATGTTTTTGAGGAAGGCTAATTTTGCCATTCAGCATTTCTGTCAAGTCCTGGTGGCCTCAGTCTTTCTGGATTTCAAATCAGAATAGTTTTGGCCTCTGAACAACTCAGAAATCATCTGTCTCTTGTTAATGAAGCTCTTTTGGACAGCAAGTAAAATCATCCATGCTGATTTCTGTGGTATCAGCTGCCTTTCATCAGGAAGACAGATACAGAGACAGAGCAAAGAAAAGGAGGAATAAGGGCAGAAATAGTTAAGGTTGCGTTGCCAAACTGACAATTTCCACCACCCCCACCATGGAGAGCTGTTCTTGGGATGGTGCCTGAGCGGGCAGGTGTGAGGAGGAGGAGGGCTGCCTGGCAGGCTGAGCTTGGTTAGGATGTCTGCAGGGTGGAGGGTGTCACGGATCAGAACATGCTGGATAAAGCTTTAACACCCAACCCTGCAGAGCTGGGTTGAGCTTCCTCCAGCAGTGCCCCTTAAATAGCCCAGGCATGTCCACATCTCTTTCAGCTTCCCACTTGTACGTGAAGCATCCCTGACCACAGACTAATAGCCACTGTACAAAGAAGCCTTATGCATGCAAATTTCTAGGAAATGTGAGGAAGAAGCTAGGATTTCATGGTGTATGTCTGGGATCTTTTAGTGCTGGGATGAAATGCCAGGTTCTTCACCTGGGACAGAGTAATGCTGGGTACAAGTGTAAACTGGGAGAGGAGTGGCTGCAGAAAGGAACCTTGGGGTGCTGGTTGACAGTAGGATCAATAGGAATCAGCAGTGAGCCCTGACAGCCCAGAGGGCAAACTGCACCCTGTGGTGCAGTGGAACCCACATCATCACCAGACAGTCAAAAAGGATGATTGTCCTACTGTATTCACTGCTGGTGGGGCCTCATCTCGAGTGCTGTGTGCAGTGCGGGGGCTCACAGTTTAAGGATGTGAAGGTCCCAAATGTGTCCAGAGGAGGCAATAAAACTGGTGCAAGGACTGGAAGGAATGTCCTGTGAGGAATAGTGGAGGACTTTGGCTTGTCTAGCTTGGGGAAAAGGAAGCTGAGGGAGACCTCATTGCTCTCTACAGATTCTTGAGGAGGGGAATTGGAGAGGGAGGTGCTGATCCTTCCCTCCTTAATAAAGCCTCCTACTTGTCCCAGTCACAGAACACGTGGAAACAGTTCAAAGCTGCATGAGGGAAGGTTCTGACTGAACATTAGGAAACATTTCTTAACCAAGAAGGTGGTTAGACACTAGAACTATCCTATCCTATCCTATCCTATCCCACCCTATCCTATTCCATTACGTTCTATCCTATCCTTGCTTATGCAACTGAAAAAAGTGTTCAGCTGTAATGTGTTTAGTTTAATTGTAGTACTGAAATAAAATATGCAGCAAAACCAGCAATAAACTTAAAAGATCATTTTCTTTTTTCACTGTTTTGGTTACCCGAAATATGATGTGGAACCTACCAGTAACACAAAGCAACATAGCACCACTTTAAGAGCCCTAAGCTTGCTTCAGGGACTTAGTGTATGTATCACATGGCCTAATATTGCACTGTGCAGTTATAATGTTTTGGGTACCAGCAGCATAAAAGCTGTATTATGGATTTGTGTTTAGACCAGTGTCTCTAGATCTCTGATTATTAATCTGTTTACAATGGCATGTTAATGTTGCTGTACTGTTTACAATGCTGGAGCTGGCTTGGTAGCTGTGGGATTTCACTAGTGCCCTGGACTGTGTTGGAAGACATGGCTGCAGATTTAGCGACGTGGCTGGTGCCAGAGTGAACTGGGGAGGGTGCAATTCAACCCCTGTATTATCTGTGTCTTACTCAATCCATGCTGAGTAAATAACTACTAGTGAAAAGTTCAAAGAAAACATATCTATCTGAAGCTGAACTGGGTCTACCAAGTTTAGATCTGGGATTCAGTGTGATTGTAATAAGGGACCATTAGCAACATTTAGACTTATTTCTGTGAATGAATCATTTGAGAGAGTTCATAGGTTATAAGTAGTGTCTTTTCCATTTTTGATCAAAAGAGCTTTTCAAATTTAAGAGAAAAAATAACACGTAGAGCTGGTGTGGGTGGGAAGGTAAAGAATGCCCACAGCAGGGTGAACACACTATGGAAATTGCGGGTTTGAGAGTCAAGAGTTAAGCCAAGACAACCTCTCAATCCAGCTGGTTTTGTTCTTCTGCTACTAGCACAACGTGATGCCCCTATGTTCTTATTCTTGTTTGTATCTGTTTTTTCTGCATTCATTCACACACTGCATTTCTTAAAAATAGAAACAGGATTTTCAACCTGTTTGGTGACATTTCAGAGGGAATGAATGGCAAGTTCATTGGGGCAAGCAGGTATTGCTGTGACTGTTTGCTACTATGGATTTGGAGAATTATTAACCTTTCCTGTTTTCATTATTTTTTAGACACCAGAGAAGGAATTATGGGGAACAGTAACTTCAGAGAAGGCCTGAGGGAAGAGGTAACTGAGTTTTGTGGTTGGTTGTATTTGCTCACAGTTCAATTCCAATGGTAATTTTAATTATCTACAAGGAGAAAGTCAGATAGCTCCCCAATAAAATCTTGTGTACATGGATTCACTACATTCAAAACCTGGATGCTCAGAAGGTCTGTGAGAACATATTTATATGAAGACTGGAGTGTTTCAGCCCCTGTTCATTAAAACAAGGATGTTGGGCAAGTTTGCGTAAGTTGTACATTGGGTTGCTTCCCAATTTCAGTTGTAAAGCCCTAATACTTACATAGTGGCAGCTGGAAGGTTTTACAGACTTGGATAGAGGGGGAGAAGCAGTTCAGCCTGCCTGATGACATGCTTAGGACTGAATGAGAGGCAGGCCACAGCTGAGGGTCAGTCTCAGAAACTAGCTCAGCTGGCAGCTACCTCCAACTAGGGTATTCCATAAACTGCCTGAAGACTCGAAGAGGAGCTCTGCTGTTGCTCCTCTCTGTATTAGACAGGTGCTCAGCTGCTGAGCTGCCAACATCAGCTGTTCAATACAAACACTGTGTTAAGCTCAGTTTGCCTCTCAGGAAAAGCGGAGAAAGTGGTCTGAGCTGGGCAGAGGGAGCAGGCTAAAGTCCTTGGAATGCACAGTGTGAATAAAGCCTCAAACACGTTTTTGCCTTGTCCACTTCAGTTATGATTTCCAGGCCCTTGGGTGGCCTCAAAGCTATATCAACCTGTGGGCATGTCTTAAAAACAACTATAGGTATGTAACTGTTAAGTATGATAGTAGGTATAGTTCATTTGTGAGTTATAAGTATTATTATTATGAAGGCAGAAAAGCTCCTACTAAAAACAGGGAGAAACAATATTTTTGCTTTCTTTCTTGAACTAGCTAAAATATAACTGCCAATGTTATTTTGTTTGCAGAACATATATATTTAATGAATAACTTTGCTTTCCTAGCTTGAATGCCAGCAAAGTGTGATTATATACTGTTCCAAAAATAAATGTATAAAAACCTCAGGAGCTATCTTGACTGTCACTTTGTATTACTGAAAAGCTGACTGCTCTGTTCACATATTGTGCCAATGACATCATCCTTATTCACTCTTATGAAAACAGCAACCCCAGATTCATTTATTTATAGAGCCTCGTACTTCTCACAGATAAGAGCTCTTGTAGTTTGGCTAGACTTCAGCCAGGTATTGCTCATGAGCACTCTCTTGGGCTGAAAATAAATAATCATCCAGTGACTGGGGATGAAAAGCTGTGAGCCAGCAGGGACTGCCACCTTCCATATGGTCAAGGTGGCCTCTGTCTGCTGAAAGTGGCCACAGATCAGTTTATCCTATGGCTTCAACCTGTAATTTAAACCTTTCAGATGAGTAAACTGAGACTCATTTCTGATATCTGACAGTATCATTCCAGCTTCACTGGCAATAGCCCATTTTGCAGTATTATAGAATTAGTACTGGTATATAAAACTTCCTTGCAATTCAATATACCATGGTTATGATTGCTTCTTTGGAAACAAATCTAACTCATTATAAGAGTTGTTGGATAAGGGATGAAGGAGAAAGAAGGCAGTTTTCAAACGCAGGAAATAAAGAAGTTCTCAACTTTTTCTTCACTTACCCATTTTCTTGCTTTTGCTGCTTGGTTTATTCACAGAGTTGAAAAATTTGTGAAGACAAATTATCAGGAAGTGCTTAGAAAAGTGTTTCCAGTGGGGATTGTATTGTAGGTCTATTACAGAAATTTTACAGCCTAGAGACAGAATGAATTCTCTCTGAATAGCAGCACTTACATCATTAATTTATATTAGTTTTAGAGGCTTAAAATTAAGAATTTTAGGGCTTTCTCCACAGTTACGTGCAAATCAGGAGAAAGATGTGACAAAGCATGGCTTCAGAAGGCAGTTCCTTGGCTTGTCTGGTTCTCTGTAGTTCCATCAACTCTTCCAATTGAATTACACTAGTGGAGAATCTTGATCTAAGTGTCTTAAGCCTACCTTATCACAGTGACTCTCCTGATGCTCACAGTGTGTGTCTGTCTCACAGCATCTGACTGATAAGATATCCAGTTTTAGGTTAACAGCCTCTTTTACAAGAGCTGGGCTTGGAGCTCCATGGCTGCTGCTGAGCTACTGTAAGGTTTGCATCTCAGCTTCTCTTGGTAACAGTAACTCTCTTAGCAATAATAACATCCTATTAAGACCCTCTAAATATTTTCCCCTTTTCTCTGGCCATTTTTTCTCTTCTCATACTTCATATAAAGTTAATATGAAGCTATGAATGAAATTTTCTCATGTGTCTCTCAACTAGTTCGCTTTGAGCCATTCTGGAGAAAGGCTGTGTCCTCTTTTACTGTTTCCTGGAGTATTTGTTCCTCCACTTAAAACCTGTGGTGACCAGGAGACAACATATCCCTGTTCACTTTTTTTTTTCTTATTGAGTCCTATATAATACTCATTGCAAACCACTCCAAAGTTCACTTCCCATTGACCTTAGTTACATAACAATAATACACAGACTGTGACAGTCTTCCTGTGTTTATGAGCTAGGCAATGTTCTTTATTTAAATTCTGTTTTGCAATGCATTTCTTCCAAGTTGCTTTTGAGGCTAAGCAGTAATGTAGCTTGAAAACTGGCCTGCCCTTACTATAATATGTGTGTTTACCTGGAAATGGATAGTTCAAATCAAAGTCCAACACAGTTCAAGCCTTGAGTATATACTGTGTAAATGTATATTTCCAGAGAAAGATTTCTGTTAACAGATATATGAATATGCTTTTCATAATGTTCCTATCTGTTTCAATTAGTCTATGGCATTGCCTTTTTTACTGCTGCAACTTGATTGTGCAAATTAGCCTTTTTTTTTTATGAGTATCAACTGATGCTTTTTAGAAATACTACAAATAAGGTGTCATTAGGATTCATGTATGTCCAGATACACATATATGACAGCAGGAATGCCAGGTTGATACTAGTTTTGGTTTATTTTTTTAAAACCTGCTTTGTTTAGTCTATGTTCTGAGGGCAAAGTTTTGTTGTTGCAATAATGCGTATAGAATCATAGAATCATAGAGTAGTTATAAAGTCACTGAACGACCATTGTTTTTTCCTAATTCAAGAAAGATTTTGCTAAAGCTGAATGAATAATTCATAAAAAGAGACACATAAAATTTATTTCGCTGTGTGCTGTATTCATCTATGAGCAGCCTGCAACTTCAGTTGGATTTATTAATTATTTAAAATTGTTTTCAGAACAAAGGCTTTAGGAAACTGTGGAAAAACACAGACAGGCCTTGCCTGGTAACTTGAAAAGACTAAGTAAACCGTTTTGCTTAGGTCACATGTCATTGCATCTGTTTTCTTGGTTAAGTGTAAATCCTGATGTAATTTCCTAAGAAGAGTACATGTATGAATGGACTCAGAGGCATCTGTGGTAGCACTCATGAACTTGCAGTAAAAGAAATACCTAGCATATAGGATTAATTCCTCAAATGTTAACACCTAAATAATTTAATGTTCATTTTTGGTTTTGCAACATGGCAAGCTCTATCAGTTTTGACTTTTTATAAGGACATAGTAGGAAAATAGACAAATCAGAAAAGGATTTGAACTTAACTTTCTGATAATACACATTGGGTTTGGTATTTTAACCCAGAACTGATAGAAGATTTCTAAGATTCCTGGTGAAATGCCTACAGTTTTATTATTCCCTTTGGGTTTTTTTATTGCTATTTTGTTTAATTATTTCTCATCTAATCTCATTAAGTACCAATAAGAGAGAAATGCCAATGAGACTATATTCATCTCTCATTAACTACTAATTCTAATGCACTTTTTGAGTCTTTAAACAACAGAAGAGTGAAAGAAAGTCTAGTGGTTTGCTAGAGTTCCAATTGCTTATTTCTTTGGTAGCTGTCAAATTTATGCTGCAGATCCAAATTAAGTTATTAGAGTTGTAACAGGGAATTGTTTTTAAATAAACTAAAAAAATTGCAACTTAATTGTATGTATTGAGAGAATCAGAATGAGATTTAATGAAGACAGGTGCCCTAGTCACAACCCCAATATTTAAGTAAAAGATGAACTACAGACAAGAGGTGGTCCCACACCATGTCATTTCTCTAAAACACTACAGCTTAGCTCCCAAGTCTGGGTTTCACAGAGCATTCTTTTCCTGGGTAATTGAGCACTCTAATGGTACAGAAAACATTTCAAGACTTGTTAAGCAGACATTGGAAAGGAGGAAAAGTGAGCTAATCAATACAACTCTGTGGTAAGGACAAGGTCTGTTACCTGCTTAGAGAGTTCTTATTTCATTTATGTAGGATACCTGTTGGTTAACAGGCATAAGTAATTCTTTGAGATCCATAACTGTTCCTTGCACATAGTTTAGGGCTCTACTAAAACACCAGTCATGGCAATTTTGCTGTCCTTCTGTCTGACCAGTGTTTCTTGCCAGCATGGTCACAGAGCTCTGAATGTCTAGAGAGCAGGAGCACTTCAAAGCAGCCTACACTCCAGTGGTTTCAGAAATCTGGGAAACAGAAGATGTTGAGATGGATGTTTTAAGGTTGTCAGTGTTTCCAAGTTTTCCATAGTTTAAATGGGCTCAAAATTCCACAGGAATTATCCTGCAGGGGCTTAACAAAAAAATCAAGTTTCTTTACATTTTTTTTTTTTATTCCTTACAGAATGGCCCAGATGAGTTTTCTTTAATTTCTTATTTCAATATAGGTGCTGAGTAAGAAGTTTTATTACCACATTGTCAAATCTCATTATTCAGGATCATGAAAAAAACCACAAAAGAAATCTATAACACTTATGTGGTGATAAGCCGGAGCATGTGGAAAAACCAGAATTGTCAGGGGCTTTAGCTGCTGAAACAGGAAGAGTCATTTATCTAGAGTGGACTAGTGACTGTACCTCTGCTAGTACAAATTTTTAAGTATTAAGTGACATTTTACATTCACTTGCAAGCATAACACCTATTATGGTCTTATTGTGAAGAGCAAGGTTACTGTAGAGTCATTTTGTCTTGGGAAAATGATCTTGGAAAATGCCTTGGAAAACCAAGCCTTTTGGGAGCTGCCTGAAGGGCCTGATATCTGGCCCTTCTAGAGTTTTTGAAGGGTTTTCTACAACAGCTTTCTCTGGTCTGATACAAAAGTTTTGAACTCTGGGCTGAATATACCAGTGAAGCATCCCTAAACATATACAGAAAACCTGT
Organism: Agapornis roseicollis; assembly: GCA_002631895.1. NCBI lineage: Eukaryota > Metazoa > Chordata > Aves > Psittaciformes > Psittacidae > Agapornis > Agapornis roseicollis. Next base: position 67,338 of record NDXB01012326.1, on the reverse strand, counting down.
ACTGACTAAAATATCTGTGGTGGATCTGGAAGTACAGTGGAGCAATTTTGAGCAGGGTAAACTAGCCTGCTCATAAGGAAGTTCAAATGTGAGCCAGTGACTGAGCTCAGGAAACACTTGTCTAGCAAAACTGGCAAGGACAAATACATTTTTAAAATGAACCAGCAAGCAGATAACAATTATTTTAGAGTAATGACAGTGCTTTTGTACTGTGATGATTTTTGCATCCTGCAGGAATGTTTTCTGACCAGAAGAGCCAAAGACAAGACAGAATGAAGAATAAAGGCAAAACCAGAGCAAAACAACAAACAAAACCTCTGGTAAGACATGAAAGGCTTTTTCCACAGAAAGATCCTTTACTTGCGATATATCGAACAGGTACACAGAGGCTGCCTAAAGTATCAGGAGAAGTATGTCTGCATAGGTTGCTATCAATATTGGCAGTGTGTGCATAAGACCTCTTTTTCCTCTAATGCATGTTTTTGGGGTGGGTTGGTTTTTTTTTTTTTTTT